>PVHY01008050.1:0-36371 GCA_004024945.1 Uropsilus gracilis
GGTGGGGAGGATGACACCCTTGCTGCTTCACCCTCACTCCACTTAGCTCTCAGGAGGACTAATAGTATAAACATGCACACAGCAACATAGAACAAATGAGGGACCAGAAAAGAGCCTGCGCATGCACGTGTGTGGGACACAGAACAAGGATCTTTCAGAAAGACAGTAGACGCTGGAATGGAAAAATAACTGTGATAAAGACCTATCAGATCTTCATCTATGGCTTCACTGGAAGCTGATGAAGCAAAACCCCATGTGGAACTTGCCACCCAAGGAAACATGGCTCCCTCCCCAAGCCTTGGGAGAGTAAGCGCATTGGCTCCACAGCAAATCTGCAAACAGACAGAGAGGAGGTGACCTGCAAGGTCCATCAGAGGATGCCTGCCTTCACTGAGAAACCTCCTCACTGACAATTGCTGGGGGAAAGGATCTCCAAGGTCAGAGGTCAGAGAAATGAGGTGCAGAGATAGCAGATGGCAAGGAGATTGTACTGGAGCCAGCACCTAGAAGACACCAATTGACTCCAAATGAATATGGACTGGGTGCCCAATACAAAGCTAAGGACTACAAACCATCAAGCACAATGTGCCGTGGACCTGGAACACAGTCCGTCATCCGACAAATGGACACAGCCACAGAAAAAGAGACCAAAGGACCAATGAACCAACATAAACCAAAAAAGAACAATGAGAGTGGAGACTGAGTGAACACAAGGGGTGGGGGATGGAGGAGGGAAGGCATGCCAGTAACCATTTACCTTATTTACATATGTAAGAATTTATAAGAATTTAGAATAAAATTTAAAAATTAAAAAAAAAAAGAAAGAAAATTGAGAATACTTTTCCTTCTAGGCAATCATTCAGTATTAGCCGGGCACGGTGGCTCATGCCTGTAAGCTTCAGCCTATGAAGCGGACGGGGCTAGGGATCATGGTTTGAGTCCCAATCCGGGCAACAGAGCGAGACCTAGTCCCAAAAAATAGCTGGGTGTGGTGGTGCATGCCTGTAATCCCAGCTCTCTGGGAAGCTGAGGCTGGGGATTGCTTGATTCTGTGGTACCACGGGCAACGTGAGCCTGTGGTTCCACGGGCAAAAATAGCAAGTCCTCATTTCAAAAAAAAAAAAAAAATCATTCAGTATTAAAGGAGGGATAAAGAGATTTCAAACAAAAATTAAAGGAATTCGTGATCATTAAACTGCCATTGCAAACCATAGTAAAGACATTTCTAGAAAATGAAAAGAAATTCACCTACAAGCAGCAAGTCAACAAGAACTTACGAGTACAAGGAGGGTAAAATGTAGGCCATCAGCTTGAACTCGAGGTTAACCTGCCCAGTTGGTTATAACAATAGAACCTAAAATGTAATCCTTATGATAGATTTGAAACAAAAATCCATTGAAAAGACAAATAAGAAATTGGAAAGTAAATTTAAATATAATATAAAGGAAGATGTGAACACATCAGGGAAGGCTCTAAGAGGGAAACAAAAGAATGAAGCAAATCACCAAGACATTCCAAAATAAACAATAAAATGACAATAAATGCTTTTCTTTTCTTTTTTTTCTTTTTTTTTTTTTGAGACTATGTCTCACTATTTTTGCCTGTGGAATCGCAGGCTCACATTGCCCGGGGTACCACAGACTCAAGCAATCCCCAGCCTCAGCTTCCCAGGGAGCTAGGATTACAGGCATGTGTCACCACACCCAGCTATTTTTTAGAAGGATTAGGTCTCACTATGTGCCCCTGGTGGGACTCAAACCGTGATCCCTGGCCCCGGTGGCGGCTTCCTAGGCTACCACCTACAGGCATGCGCCACCATGCCCGGCCTAAATGCTTATATTTTAGTATTATTCTAAATATTAATGCTTGACAGTCACCCACTGAAATGTTTAGCATTGCAGAATGGGTCATAAAACAAAACTCAACTTTTCTATTTACAGGAAACTTATCTTACTTGTAAAATAAATATAGGTTTAAATTAAAAGACTGAAAGACAATCCTATAAGCAAATAGTAACTAAAAAAATGTAGATACAGTTATTCTTATATTAGGTAAAGTAAACTTTCAGTTTAAAAAAAGCAATAAGAGACAAGGATGGACATTATATAAAGATTAACAGCTTAATAACACAAGAAGATATAGCATTTTCTAAATATATATGAACCAAGTGATGGTTCATATCAAAATATGTAAAGTAGGTATAAATAAATTTTAAGGCAGCAATACAATAATAGCAGGGAATTAAACACCTTACTTGTAACCATGGACCCATCAACCAAAGAATAAATAAGGTATCAATAACCTGAAGTGAAGAAGTAGAACAGATGGGTTTAACAGACATTTACAGAATATTCCACCCATAAAACAGTAGAATTTACATTTTTTTCTCAAGTGCACATGTAACATTCTCAAGGATAGACCATCTGTTGGAATGCAAAATAACTGTCAATAAACCTATCAAAACTGAAATCATACCAAGTATCTTTTCTGATCACAATGCTAAAATATAAGAAATTAACCCCCAAAAGAAAACAGAAAAACTTCAAATATGTGGAGACTGAACAACTTGCTTCTCAATAACGACTGGGTGGATGAAGAAATTAAATTAAATTAGTTAAATTAAATTAAAAATACTTGCAAAAAATACTTTAAGCTGGGAGCAGTGGCACATGCCTGTAATCCTAGCACTGGAGGCTGAGGCCAGAGATCGCTTGAATCTGCGGGTTCAAGACTACCCCGGGAAGTATAGTGAAACCTAATCTCTAAAAAATAGCTGGCCATGGGGCACTGAGCCCTCAGCCACCCAGCCTGCCCCTCTCCTTTTGGGATTAGGGGAACGCAAGGAGGGGGGGCGCCACCTGCCAGGGCAGCGGGGAGTGGCTAGGAGCACCCTTCCCCCCCCCTTCACTGTACCACTGTGATCTACAATGATGGGAATGGAATTTCCCGTTCAGAGAGATGCCTTCAGAGTGATCAAAGGACCCTCCCACTTTAGGGGGTGAGGAAAGCCACAGAGAAGGGCAGTGACCCCATGACGAACAACCAACCATCTGCCAGGGCCCATCTTGATTTAAAAAGTTGGTGTACAAACTAGCCGAGAGAAATGCTCCCAACACCAGCAACTAAAACTACAAAACAAAGGAGTAAAATATGACAGAAGATGGGCCGGAGCAGCTGACCAGAAAGAAGGAGGAGGCACTGAAAGAACACAGTCATGTGTGAACTGGTGGCCAGCAGCAAGAAAACACTTGGAAAACTAAGCCCAGGAAACCATGTCCACAAAAGGACATTGCTACAGGAAAGAAGAGGACGAACACAAGGGACTAAAAATTAAACAATAAATGGCAGTGAAAGAAGAGATGGTGAAACCAGGGAGGTGGGGTGGGGGAGGGGGGAGGAACACCCTAAAGGCAAATGTAAACAAAACTTATTCAATAAAAATATATATTATTAAAAAAAAAAATAGCTGGCCATGGTAGTGCATGCCTGTAATCCCAGCTACCTGGGAGGCTAAGGCTACGGATCACTTGAATCCATGGTTTCAGGACTACCCCAGGCAACATAGCGAGACCTAGTCTCTTTTAAAAAAAGAGAGAAAATAATAACTGAAAGCAGAAATTAAATAGGAGAAATTATAATGAATACCATGGAAATGCAATGTATCATGAGATTACTATGATCAACTATATATCAATAAATTTGATAATGTAGTAGAAATGGATAAAATTTTACAACTACTCTCCCGGGCTCTTCAGCACCCTCTATGGGCGGGTCCTGGCCCCACTGCCCAGGTGGGCCGGGGGCGCGGCCTCTGGCGGAGGGAGGAACCATTGGTGAGTCCCGGGTTCCCACGCGCAGCCTCCTGGGTGTTCTCAGTCCGGTACCTGCGGCAACACTGGTAGAACAAGCATCAGCTGAGGGGACGCGAACTGTTTCTGCCCAGGTCCTTCCATGATGTCCAAGGCAGAAGAGGCCCAGAAGCTGGCAGGCCGCGCAGCTGTGGAGAACCATATTAAAAATAACCAAGTACTGGGAATTGGAAGTGGTTCTACAATTGTCCACGCTGTGCAGCGAATAGCTGAAAGAGTCAAACAAGAGAACCTGAACCTCCTCTGTATTCCCACTTCCTTCCAGGCCTGTCAGCTTATCTTGCAGCATGGCTTAACTCATAGTGACCTGGACTGACACCCAGAGATTGACCTTGCTATCGATGGTGCTGATAAAGTGGTTGTTGAACTCAATCTCATCAAAGCAGAGGAGACTGCTTGACACAGAAGATTGTGGCTGGCTATGCCAGTTGCTTCATTGTGAGTTCAGGAAAGATTCAAAGAACCTTAGGGATCAATGGCACAAGGAAATCCCTATTGAGGTCATCCCAATGGCCTATGTCCCAGTGAGCCAAACTGTGGCTAAGAAATTTGGGGGTGAAATTGAACTTCGAATGGCCGTCAACAAGGTGGGTCCTGTGGTGATGGATAATGGAAATTTTATTCTGGACTGGAAGTTTGACTGGGTGCACAAATGGAGTGCACAACCATCAAAATGATCCCACGTGTGGTGCACACAGGCCTGTTCATCAGCATGGCGGAGAGAGTCTACTTTGGGATGCAGGGTGGCTCGGTGAACATGAGGGAGAAGCCCTTCTGTTGATTCTGCAGGAGTGGAGTGTGCTCACCTTCAGCTTCTCCAGCCCATGGCTGAGGTGGGCTTGCCTCTCCGGGAGCCTTTGCCTTAATGTATCTGTGCCAGGTGACAACTGGCAGGGATGGGGTTTGGGAGGGGCGGTTAAATCCCGTCTTATGAAGTATTATTATTATAGTGTCTTAAAAAAGAGAAATATAGACATATATTTTTACTATTAAAAATACTTTTTTTTAATGAAGTAGAACTTGATTTCATGTTTTATAAAAAACATTTACCAAAAAAGGAGAAGAACTCTTTTAAATTTTTAACTTGAGCCTGCTGGTTCAGCTTCTGAATATTGGGTTTGCTGAGAAATGTAAATCAAAACTTTTCTTTAAACTGGTGAAATGAAGGGCCCATCCAGCAGTGATTTCCTTGATGCCTTACTGGAAACATTGATGAGTTTGTTTACTTTTCTACCACACTCTGTTTTGTTTTGGTTTTCATTGTGACCATGCACGATGCCTATTATGTATTTTAAGATGAGGTTTACAAACGTCTGGCGAGTGGAACAGTGTGATGTGTAGCAACTCAGAGTGCAAACTATCAGAGGGAAAATGTGATTGTTCACTTGCTGAGATCAGGGGGGGGTTCATTAGGCCCCTGTTGTTGGAAGCTATTGGTCAGAAATACTTGCCAGTCTTGCCAAAGCGCTGCTGCTGTGAAATGATTGTCTTTTTGTTGTCCTTAATTGTCCATCCCATTATTACCTGCATGGTTCGATATCAGAAGCTGTCACCTCTTTATATTGTTGAGGATTGAAATAAAACAGCATGGTGCCAAAAAGAAAAATTTTTTTTTAGAACTACCATCTACCAAGACTGAACCAGCAAGATTACAGCTATGAAAATTGAAACTATGGAATGCCTGATATAGAGATATGCCTTAGATAAAGGAATACCTTTATATTCTCCTCCTCTCTGGCATACTAGAGATGGTTACTGACAAGTCTCTTTATCTGTGACAGCAGCCCCTAACCTCCTAGGAATGTCCCACCAAAGAGACAGAGACAGTCCCTGACAGAGACAGTCCCTGCTAAAGTGTTTACCCCCACAAGTATTTTTCCTATTAATTAGTGAATTCCCCATTCTCCTACCTCACATGTGCAAGTACCACAGGATCCTGTGTTTTTCCCTTCCTTATTGTTTCATTGTAATCATTTCTTACTAAGGTATAAAAGGTGGTCTTGAGCTCATAATAAACTGGTTTGGTTCATGCTCACCAAGCCTCTGATCTGTGAGCTGGCCTCGGATCATTATCAGTCTCTTTCATCCCGCTCTTCTTTTCCCTGCACAAGGCTCCCAATAGAAACAATAATACAAAATCTCAGAAAAACAAAAGTCCAGGAGATGATTTTACTAGTGAATTTTACCAAATCTTCAAAGAATAGCTTATACCTATCTGTTTAGCATTTTCCTCATTTTTAAATTGTTTTTTCACTTATAAGAATTCTCAGTCAGATGTGGTAGCGTGTGCCTGTTGTCCAAGAGCTAGGAGGCAAGAGGCTTGGGATTGCTTGAGTTCACGGGTTTGAAACTACGCTGGGCAACATAGTGAGACCTAGTCTCGAAAAATCAGCTGGGTGCTGTGGCGAGTACCTGTAATCCCAGCTACTCGGGAGGCTGAGGCTGGGGATCACTTGAGTCTGCGGTACCCCAGGCAACTACTTGAGTCTGTGGTACCCTGGGCAACATAGTGAGACCTAGACTCCCACCCCCCCAAAAAAAGAATTCTGTATATATTGTTTGTTTGATGGACATCCGCTGTTGGATTATATATTCATATTTCTCTGGACGCAATTTGCTAAAATTATGCTAAGGAATTTTTTTTTAATTTGCAAGTGACATTTTTTTTCTTATTGTTTGCTTACACAGCTTATGTTTGTAGGTATGGTCCTCCCTCCTCCTCCTCCCCCCCTTTCCCCTGGTCACCCCTCTAGTCACCCCAGTTCCTTTCTCATTGTCAATTGCTGGTTGATGATTGGCCTGTTGATCTCTTTGTGTTCTTTCTAAAGCACTGTCCTCCTGGTTGAAATCCTGCAATCCAGGCTGATCAGTTCTCCAAGAATATTCTTAGGGCAAGTAACCTTTCTGAGCATGTCAGTGAACCTCCTTGGTGTGTGGAGTGGCTCCCCACATTTCCCACTGACACTTCTTTGTGGCCTTGTTCTTCCATAGAGATGGGGGGGTCTCCTTGCTCATGTTGATAGTGTCTATGGGTAGGGAGCCTAGCCCCAGCATTAGAAATGTTGTCAGTGTTTCCTGGTGACATGTCTTCGTTCTCGTCCACAACTGTCTTGTGTCTCAGAGTTCCGACCGGGTTCTTTTTGGGCAGGTGATGGGTGTGTTCAATGGTCTTTATTTCTTTTTCTCCTCAAGTATATCTGATCTGAGTTGTTTTTCTCATTCAAGCAGAGGAATGGTTGTGGTGGGAATGAACCAGAGCAGGACTAAAAGAGTGCCCCTTTCCCAAGGCCTCCTCTCCAATCTGGGGACCATGGAGAGGGTGTGGCCCCTCCCACCCAGACATGGAGGTGGGGAGGGCCAGAGCCCTGGGCCACATGGAGGTCAGTGGGTCACCCCAGCTTACCCCAGAAGGGAGTGGCTTACCCACTCCCTTTGTGCTCTCTGTGCAAGAGAGTGCCCCTTTCCAGAGGCCTCCTCTCCAGTCTGAGGGTGTCTAAGGATTTTTGTATCTTTGATTATGAAGGATTTTGGTCAGTAGTTTTCTTGCAACATCTGTCTGGTTTAGGTATCAGAATATCTAGGGTATGTTGGACTCATAATATAATTTAGGAACTATTGTCTCTACTTCAAGTTTTCAAAAGCATTTATGTACATTGGTATTATTTTTTCCTTAACCATTTGATAAAAATCACCATTGAAGTCATTTGGGTGTGGCATTTTCCTTTGTATGGAGATTTTTTTACAACAAATTTAAAGTTTTAAATAGATACTCTGACTGTAGCTGGTAACTATTTCTTTTTGTGGTTTGTCTTTCAAGGAACTTTTCAATTTCACTTAATTTGTCTAATATATTGGCACAAAATTGTTCATAATATTTACTTTTCTTGCTTTTAATGTCTTTAGGATCTTTAGTAATATGCCCTCTCTTGTTCCTAATATTAGTAATTTGTATCTTCTTTTTCTCCTTTTATCAATTTGACTGGAATTTCCCCAGTTCTATTAATCTTTTGAGAAAGGCAGTCTTTTGGCTGAACTAATTTTCTCTGCTGCTTTTTGTTTTCTATATTATGGGTTTCTACTCAGACAATTTCTTTTTTTTTTTTTAATCTCTGGATTTAATTTTATTTTTTTCTAGGTTCTTAAGGTAGAAACTTAAGTCATTGCTTTTAAATGTTTATAACTTTCTGTACTACAAATTTCTCTTAAAGTGCCATTTTAAAAGCTTTTGCTGCATCCACAACTTTTGATATGATCAATTATGTTGGCATTTTATTTTTCCTCAAAAAATTTTTATTCCCTGTGATTTATTCTTTGGTCTAGGGTTATTTAGATAAATGCATTTTGTTTCTACTTGAGAATACTCCATATGACTTTGTTATTGATTTTTAATTCTGTTGTATTCAAAGAACATACACTATGACTTGAAATCATTAAATTTATTAAAACTTGGCTTATGGCCAAAAGGTCTATATTGGTAAAGGTCCTACATTTACTTGAAAATAATGTATGTGATACAGTTGTTAGACAGAGATTTCTATGAATGCCAATTAGGTGATGTTTGTTACTAGGGTGAATCAAGTCTTTTGCATTCCTACTTACTTTCTGTGCACTCATTTTCAAATATTGAGAGACTTTTAAAAAATTTAAACAATAATCATAGCCCTTTCTATATTTTCTTTCATTTTGATCAATATTGGAGCCTAGGGTTTACTTTTTGTTTAAACTACACATGATTCTAATATGCAGTCAGAATTAAGGAAATTTGCTTTAAAGGAATAATCTCAAACTTTAACATGCAGTAGAACTGCTTAGGGGCTTATGAAGGCAGATTTTTGCACTCTTCTGGAGTTTCTTGTTCAGCATGTGCATACAATTCTTTCTCATACAATTCTTAGGTAATTTTGATATTGCTAGTCAGAGGCCACACTAAGAATCACTTATTAAGCCAAAGTTTCTCAACGATGGCTGCCTATTAGAACCATCAGAGAAGTTTTAAAAATCATGACATGCAATCTATATCAAACCAGTTACACTTAGGATCTGAATAGGGAGAAGGAGCTCTATATCTACTTGACCCTAGTAAGTAGTCAAAACTGAGAATTTTAAATTAGGTAGTCTATATTATAATGCTCTACATTGAAGTAATTATCCACATTGCCCAGGGAAATCTTGGAGCTTATTACCAACACTTCATCTGTGTCTCCTGAGTTAAAAAACATCATGTAGTAAATGCAAAAACAGGTTTTATAAATGTTCTAGCATTCCAGTATTCTGGAAATTCTAAATTCTAAAATTTTTAGAATTTTAGTTCTGCTGTCAATCTAGAAGTTTCCTCTTGCAAACTGGAGCAAATATTTCCTGTCTGTTTCATAGAACACAGAATATGACAATAAATAACATTTTTTTCTCATTCTGAAAAAAATCTATTAACTAAATACAATAATAAATTAAAATGATCGAAAAACCTAATAAATCCTATTTTACATTATGGGGTTTCTATACAGCTTAAGGAAGAAAAATACTGACTACAAAATAAAACTTGCAGGTAAATCCATGTATAATAGAGATATATTCCAAATAACCTTTAACATCCTTTCTGGTAGTAAAGTCATTAAACAAGAATATTTCAATCTTCCATTAACTCTTCCATTTTCTTTGTTTCATCTTGCACAGGGATTTTGACCAAGGAAAGACCATTCTGTCAGAATTACAACAAATACTACTAACACTTTGTGCTAGGGCAATAATTTCTTCTCGTCACCACTCCGCCCCCCACCCCGCTAGTTAGTTTACATACATTATAAATCATGTCGGTTTTACAATAATCAAGTGACATAGGCAGAACAGGTGTTACACATTTTTCAGTAGAGGAAACTAAACAAGGCAAAGATATATTTTATGACTGACTAGCAGGTTCTTGGGCTCTTGGCTTCAAGTACAAAATTGTGAGTGAAGCAAAGCAAAAATGGGCATAACTATAACCAGAGGTTCTCAGATAGCCTCAGAATTCACCTTGGAGATTCACTAAGTAAAAACTTACTATGATTGGAAGAGAATATTAGAGAAGTTATCTAGTCCATCACATCATTTACAAAATGGAAAACTGGGTTGCTCTAGGAAGACAGAATTATGAAAGAATCTAGAGCAGACAAACAGAAGACCTGAGTTCTAGTCTCATGTACCACTAAACTTTGAACAAAAATAAAATACTTGGCCATCAATCTACAGATATTTGCAAGTCCTACAGGCATTTTTTTTTTTTTTTTTTGAGACTAGGTCTCGCTATTTTTGCCTGTGGAACCGCAGGCTCTCGTTGCCCGGAATACCACAGACTCAAGCAATCCCCAGCCTCAGCTTCCCAGGTAGCTGGGATGACAGGCACGCGCCACCACGCCCAGCTATTTTTTAGAACTAGTTCTTGCTACATGCCCCCGGCAGGACTTGAACCGCGATCCCTAGGCCCGGCCGCTTCACAGGCTGAAGCTTACAGGCACGAGCCACCATGCCCGGCCAAGGCATTTTATTTTATATTATTTTTATTTTTAAGAGACTAGGTCTCACTATGTTGCCAAGGGTTGTCTCAAACTCACAGACTCAAGTGATCCCCAGTCTCAGCCTCCCAGCTAACTGGGATTACAAGCATATGCCACCACACCTGGCCTACAGGCATTTTAAATTCATGTACAAATGTATTGATTCTCCTTCACCCATATCCTCTTCCTCTGTCTCCCTGGTGAAGATCTCAAAAAATAACCCTTGCCCTTTCAGTAGCCAAATTCTTTAATAACTCTTGCAGATCCATCTCTTCTGCCCTATTTTTTTCAGCCACTGTCTCTATCTTCTGGCCTGGATTAGGTTATACAGTTGTCTGTCTTATCTATTAGTTTCTACTCTTGCCCAGATACAATCCATCTGCCACTTGTCTCCACCACAATTTAAAATAGAAATTGTCACTCTTACTTATTATCCAACTGCTCTCCACCACCTACTGGATGAAGCTTAAAATCCCAAGCAGGATGTTACAAACTAGTGATTTGGCCTCTGCCTTCTTTCCTCACTTCATCTTTCACCACCCATAACTTTGGCCAAGTCCAGTTTTTGCATTTTGCAGGTCATATTTGGCTTTGACATAAATGGTACACTCTTCCTGGAAATCTCCACCTTCTCCTGCCCTTTGCTTGGCTAAAATTAGCTCACCCTTGTAGACTCAGTTAGGTTGGACTTTTTCCTGGCACTCCTTTAAATACCGCTCTTTGGTGCTCCCACAGTATCATAGTGAAAACAACAGTGACTATTCACCCTGAAGTATGTTTGCTCACCCATCTGTTCCCTTCGTTGGGTATGAACTGTTCGATGAAAGGAACAGCATCCTATTCATTGTTTGTATTGAATATTCATCCAACAAATAGCTGAAGACCTACTGTATGCCAAATGTAGGTTTAAGGAGCATAGCAAGAGACAAAAAGCAAAAGTACTTCTTGCCATAGAGTAGGAGGCAAACAGATAAGGAGTATCTGTAGGAGTGAAAAGTATGTTGAAAGTGATCGTACAGTTACTTAGAAAGGAAAATTCAGGGATTTTTCCCTGGGGGAAGTTACAGTTAAGCTCATAAGTGAATAACAAGGAGCAAGTATTCAGAGAGAATATTTCCGCGGGGAGGGCTAAAAGCACAAAGGTTAAGAAACCAAAGGAGGCCATGTGGATCAATGCAAGCGTGTGGAAGTGAAGATGGGAGTCAGAGAAGGAAGGGACTTTTTTTTTTTTTGAGACTAGGTCTGGCTATTTTTGCTTGTCGAACCGCAGGCTCAAGCAATCCCCAACCTCAGCTTCCCAGGTAGCTGGGGTTACAGGAGAGCGCCACCACACCAGCTATATTTTTTGGAACTATGTTGCCCAAATTGAACTCGAACCGCGATCCCTGGACCCGGCTGCGGCTTCCTAAGTTGCTGCTTACAGGTTTGCGCCACCATGCCCGGCCAGAAGGGACCTTTTTATAAAAACTTTATAGGCCAGAATCATGTTTGCTTTGGTCTAAGTGAACTAAGGTGTGACACGACTTAATTTTTATTTTTATAAGGTCCCTCTTAGACTGCTGTGTGGATGATGAACTATATAGGTAGTGGGAACAAACTAGTTTAGAGGAAAGAAACGTTGGTAGCCTGGCTAGGGAAACACCAGTATTTCTGAAGAAACTGGTTGGCATTGAACGCTTGTTGAGTGACTGGATCCTGCTGATGAGCCGATAAAATAAGAGTGGGGCTGGAGAATCTGAGGAGTTACTAAGGAACCCTGCTGACAGTACAGAACTTCTAGGAGGAAGAGGAGGACCTTGAAAAAGTCCCTTGGCTTCCCACTCTCCGCGGAGGGTTCAGGCCTGGCGGCTGAAAACACACACGCCCCAGCCCACAGAGCCCGAGGCCTGCCGGTGCGTGGACGCAAAGAAAAGCCGCCGGCGGCGCTCGGAGCCGGGACTCCACGTGCCCCACGCAGGGGTTTCCGCGTTCTTCGGGCGGGACCGGAAGGGGAAGTCTGCGCTCTGTGGCGGCCCCTGTAACAGCTGCGGCCACAGCTAAGCCCAGCTGCCCGCCCCCGTCCGGCCGGGCCACGGAGGCAGCGCCGCGGAGGGACCCAGCGCCTTCCGGCCCCCACCGACCCGCGCTGCGCGGCGCCCACCTGTCCGATGGGGCCGTTGCCCCTTGCCGCGGCAGCCCTGTTCTGGGGCTTCCTGCTCCCGCTGGTAAGAGGGGCGGACGGACAAGCGCTTCGGCCTTCATGGGGCGGGGCCGAGCTGGGGCCCGGGTGGGGGTTCCCTTACCCCTTCTCTCTGCCTACCTCTCCCCCCTGCTTTCGAGCAGGTCCGTTCTCTCTAGGCGCCTCAAGGCCCGCTCTAGGTCTTTTCCCTCCCCTCCCTCTTCCCCCCCCTCCCCTCCCCATTACCCTCTCTCCTTCCAGTCTCATGTGTTGTCGCCCACAGCCCTCTTATCTCACCCTTCTTCCCGTCCCCGGAAGTCACCACGGTACCTGGGTACCTGCACCCAGGATTGCTGTCTGCAGCGCCCCTCTGGCTATATTGGCCTTAGTGCTTTTGTGTACAAGGTTTTCGTTGTTCCGGGCATATTTAATTGGCATCTTGAGTTTTTCATCTAGCCCTTCTTAAGCGTTTATTTACTTCCAGGAAAATAGTGTGTGTTTGCGCGGGGAATGGGAGTGGGAGAATGGAACAGAGTGTGCAGTGATTAAAGGACGGTGCTATACTTTAACACTAAATACAGATTTTTATGCTTTTCTGTGGTCCCTCCTCCATTGGGTTTGTTTGATTCCATTCATTTGTTGATTCCACTTTTTTTTTTTTTTTTGGCTAGTAGTAATTTAAAATAATTTCAAAAAGAATGCACCAAAATGCAAGTGGTTTTCAGGTCTCTGCTTAGTTTAAAAGGGGAGTTCTTTTAACAGTAGTAACAAATAGGTGTCCAAACTTTGTTTCCATAAATATAGAAACGTAATAATGCTTTGAGACTCAACATCAAGCAGTTGGAACTTCACGGGGGAGGAGGGTTGGGGGGAGGCAGGACGCCAGTGTTCCGTTTCACTTTTTATTTTTCAGAACTTCCACTTAGGGAGTTTCAGCGTGGAAACTTTAACAAGCTTTATTGACAGAATTGGTATGGTGTATACCCAATTTTTTTGGAAACACTGACTTTTCTGAAAAAGCATATTTGGATTACTCTCTCTACTTGAAAAGATTACTTTTAGTGAACATATTCAATACAGAAGTGTCTTATTTTATTAAGATATTTTATTAAATGAAAATATTTATTAAGAAAAATTAAAGCCTGAAGTAAATAGGTGCTCATGGTGTACTCATAAATTTACTAGGCAACATTAGGAACTTAAATTAAGAATATATAAAATTTGGGGAAGATGAGGGGAGTACAAGATTAAGAAAATTAGATAAAGTAGCACTTTAGTATGAATCTTTTGTTGTGTTTACCACATCATCAGTAATGTTAAAAAGATAACAACTGTGTATAAATATGCATGAAAGTAATACCTACATACAAAACCTATCTTGAGTGTTTCTGCACTAACTTTCATCTGAATTTAAAAATACATTCTAGAGTACATCTTTAAATCACATACCCCAAGTCCTTTCTCAGTACAGATTAATAACCCGATAACCTTGCTCATAAATTCACACTGAAATTCTCATTGAAAGCTCTGAATCTCTCACTAGATAAATGTAAACAGAATTCTAATGTATTACAGGACTTCAAAAATTAAACATCATCCCTGTCCTAAATTGAACTAGCCTGTGTTTCCCGTATTATAGATTTTATTCTTTTTCTGTTGCACCTATGCATTTTGTTGTATTTTACTGTATTAATTGTGCATTCTGTACTTTTAAAGCTCAGGGTTGTTGCCAAGACTTAGTAATAGCTTTCATTCTGCACGTACTTGGTGTGCCATCTGTTGATGCCAGGTACCATGATGGTGATTGAATAAACTGACAAGATCTTTGTCAGTTGGGAAGATCTCTTTCAGTGTCATCTAGTACTGATTTATCAGAGATCTGCCATTGCTTTAATTTCCTGAAATGTTCTTTTTCTCATTGCTTTCTTTTTGAGGAATGCAAACAAATCTGATATCCTTTTCTTCAGTGGAAGCATACACTCTCCTTCCTTCTGCTTACTTGCTGGATACCTGGTAAATTTCCTCCCACACTATCTGAAGGTTTTTGGTTTTTATTTTGCAGTTTTCTTTTTTTTCATTTTTTTTGATTGCACACACATACATATTACTTCATTGTCTTCCCTGAGGTTCTCCCATCACCTTGTCACACGTGAACCATCTTTATCTCTTGTGCCCTTCCCTGCTTCAATTCTGTTGACAGTTTTAAATTTCTCTTGTTTCCCCTTATCCCTCATATAAGTTGCAGTTTTCTTACTAAGTCTTCGTTTACTCTTCCCTAATTTTACAGTTCTAGGTAGCCTCCCTGAGTTGAATTAATGATGATGATTTAATCATTTCTCCTTTATTTTTTTGAGACTAGGTCTCGCTGTTGTTGCCCAGGGTACCACAGACTCAGGCAATCCCCAGCTTCAGCTTCCCAGGTAACTGGCACTATAGGCACACACCACCACACCCAGCTATTTTTTTGGAACTAGGTCTTGCTATGTTGCCCCGAGTGGGACTCGAACTGCAATTCCTGGTCCGCACCACGGCTTGCTAGGTAGGTTGTTGCTTACAGGCATGCACCACACTGCCAGGCCCTTTCTGCAATCTTGAGCCTGGCACTGCTATGCCTCTTAACCTCAGTCATGAAAGAATAGCGCTCAGATCCTCATCTAGAATCAGCACATAATCTCTGCAAACTTCACTGCTACATCCTTGTGGAAGAAAGAGGATTTAGCCTTGGAAATGCCCTTCAGTGTCTTGTAGCCTTCAATCTCAGCCTCTCTTCTTTCCATGAGAGTGACCTCACTGTGTTTTGAATTCAAGCTATAGCACATCGTGCTGTTTTAACAGTTTCTTAGCTCATTAGACATTTATACCTCAAAATAAAAAGAGTGCTGGCATCATACCCCAGTCTAATCCCCAGTTGTTAAACTTGTATTTTGTATTGTTACTTGGATCCAATCACAGGGTTCAGTTTCAAAGAGAATGAGTGAAGGTTAGCCTGAATCTGTTTTCTAATTTGCTTCAAAGCTCTCCAGAGAATTTTGAGTCTATCTCATTCTTTCTCATAATGTTTTTAAAATTTAAGTAGATGAGGTCACTCTGATGGAATACTTAGATTGGTGCTTTCTCTCTCCCTACCATGTAAGGACACAGTGAGAAGGCAGACATCCACAGCTAGGAAGAACACTCTTACCAGAAACCCACCAGGCTAGCACTTTCACCTTGTACTTGAGAAAGTAAATTTCTGTTTTTTTAAGCCACCCGTCTGTGATACTTTCTTATGGCAGTTTGAGCTAAGACATACTGCTTTTGTCCCATTTCTCCTTTAACTTTAGGGTTCTTCAGTTTTTCTTCTACCTTCTTACCTCTGTACTATCTGTGAATTTTGCATCCCATTGTATACTTCCTCAATCATTATTATGTCCTCAAAATATAGTACCTACACATACATCTCCTTTGAAACTCAAAATAATCTTGAGAAGGATGATTTTGAATCAGTTCTAATTTGTACATTTGTATTACTTGCCTGGGCTGGTAGGCATTTGAATTTCTGGTTTCTAGTGTAAATGACAAATTCTGTAACCCTGAGATAATATATCATTAAGTATAAGATTACTTAGGGACAATGAGAAGGAAAATTGGATCTAGGTAACAAGGAGAATAAAAACCTCAGGAGGGAGAAGCCCTCTCTGATTCACTCTGTCTCAGCACCTCGTAGATTGCAGTGTTGAGTGAATGGATGATCATCTTTGTCCTCATTGCACCCTAGTGTCTCTTACCCTGAACTTTTCATGTTCTGGGATTCTCCAAGTGTAAGGTTTGATTCTGCTATACTTTCTCATTGGCCATAGACTCCTCCGATTCCTATAAATTCTTGTGTGTTAACCTGGCTACCACCGAGACACTAATTGAGTAAGATTACACTTAATATACAGGTCTATGTCTAGTCACTTTCAGTGCATCACTTTCATAAGCCTTGAATAAACTGGAAGTAGGAGTAGATGCAACATAGGCTGTCTTTATTGCTTAAGTAATTAGGGAGGAAAGAGGCACAGAAAATATAAAGTATTCAATCACAAGGTATTTAGACCTGGTTTTTTGAAAGTATATCATAAGATTATACTTTCAAGGATCATTCTATATTCATTACTAGAATGTATATCTTTTGAACTCTCATTCTCAACTCTGCCTTTCCTGTAGAGGCCTCTTTCAACTCTTTCTTTGAACTTTCTTAGAACTCAATCTCTGTAAATAGAAAGGTGTGTGCATAAAGAAAGGGATATCTCTTGCATTGCTATGATGTATTGATGGACTGTAGGTAGCATTAACTGTTTGGGCATTACATTGCATTTTATATTTCTGGTTTTGGAATATGGATTTTGAAATCATTATTTACTGTTAATTAACTACATTTGCCACCCAGCCCTCATATCTGGTTTCTGAAAATAAAGGAAAGGTTTAATTTGTAAATTTCATGAAGGATCCAGGGGTATTAATTGGAGAGTTATAGTTCAACATTGTCCTTTGAAACAAAGCATTAAGTTTATCTAATCGATAACAGCAGAAATAATTTGAAGCAGTTTTAATTGACAGACTTTTGAAGTAGGTGGGAAAGCTGGAACCTGATATACATATTAAAGAGTTTTGAAGGAACCTATTGGGTAAAATTGAGGGAACTTTTTTTCCAAAACATGAACATTGGTTGTGCCTGCAGACTGCAGGTAAGAATGATTCTTGAGAATTCTCACTTCTTGAGAAAATATCTAGGAGGACCTCAGTAATCTCTAGAATACTGATTAGTTTCTCTGCTATTCATGATGAAGTATGTAATCATATATTCTGTGGACCAACATGAGAGAATTATCTGGAAGCTTGTTAGAAATGCATAAGCCTGGACCCTGCCATACTGGATCAAAACCTGCAGTTTAATAAAAACATTAAAGTTTGAGAAGCACTGGTTTATAATAAACAGTAAAGAGTTGCTGCATGGATATTGAACATAAACTCCAAAGGAAAAAATCATGCTCAACTAATCTATTAGCTAAGACTTTATAAGGGAGGGCCGGGCATGGTGGCTCATGCCTGTAAGCTTCAGCCTATGAAGCAGCCAGGGCTAGGGATCGCAATTCGAGTCCTGCCTGGGGCCCATAGCGAGACCTAGTTCCAAAAAAATAGCTGGACATGGTGGCACGTGCCTGTAATCCTAGCTACCTGGGAAGCTGAGGCTGGGGATCACTTGAGTCTGTGGTACCCCGGGCAACAAGAGCCTGCAGTTCCACAGGCAAAAATAGCAAGACCTAGTCTCAAAAAAAAAGGACTTTATAAGGGAATTAAATATATATATATTAAATTTATATATATTTATATAAATATATATATGTTATATATATATAAATATATATATATATTTATATATATATATATTTATATATATATAAATATATATAACATATATATGTTATATAACATATATTTTTATATATATGGGTAAAAATAAACATTGCTTTATTAAGAATTTAATCTTGATAGTTGAAATTGACCAAGATACCAAATCCTGTCATGTCCAAGGGATAAAATGGATTGGGGGGAGGGGGAGGGAGGGAAAGAGGGTATAGTATGTTAGCTAAAATTTTAGCTAGAGAATTGTTATTTTCAACAAGAATATGTATAGACTTAAATAGACCCAATGCTGGAAAATGCTTTTTGGAAGAGAATGAAGGGTCAAAGACAAATCAAACCTGTGAACCAAGGTCACAGAAGAATCCTTGAACTGTGCTGTCAGCCTGGATAGGAGTAGAACAGGTCTGTTACCAGTGGGTTAATATTGAGCTGTGAGTCAGCATCAGAAGGCTGTTGGGACAGAGACCAGGAATTCAATTGCTCATGCTCATGTTTGGAGCTACCTAGAGTTTGGAGTATAAAGTATGAATACAGCCCCAAGAGACAGGGGAATAAAGTCACTGCGAGACTTATTCAGTATTAGGGTGCTGATGGGTTTGTCTCTGTCTGACCGTTTGGTTTTTCTGTATTCTACATATGCGACACCATCCAGTTTTCCTTCTAACTTACCTCACTTAGCATTATCCCTTCCAGTTCTGTCCATATTGCTAAAAATGGCAAGATTTCATCTATTTTTTTTTAATAACTGAGTAGTAATCCTTTGTGTATATAAACCACATCATCTTGATCCATTCATCTGTTTTTAGGCACTAGGTTGTTTACGTATTTTGGCTATTGTAAATTAGCTGCCATAAACAAGGTCTGCTGACTTTCAAATTAGTGTCTTTATATTTGGGGGTAGATACTTTATAGTGAATTACTAGGTCATGTGGCAGATCCATTTTTCAATTTCTTGAGAAATCGCCACACAGCTTTCCATAGGGGTTCAACCGTTCCCACAGCAGTATATGGGGGGGTTCCTTTCTCTTCACACTTTTGCCAGCTCTTGTTTCTGGGTCTTTTCCATATGGGTCATTCTCACAGTGTGAGTATCTCATTGTGGTTTTAATTTGCATTTCTAGATGATAAAAGATGATGAACTTTTTTTATATACCTGTTGGCCAGCCATCTCTATATATTTGGAGAAGTACCTATTTAGCTCTTCTCCCATTTTTCAAGTGGGTTATTTATTTTCTTTTTGTTGAGTTGTATGAGTTCTTTGTGGATTTTTGCCATCAGTCCTTTTGTCAGATTAAATAGTGTGCAATATTTTCTTCCATTTAGTAGGCTGTCTCTTTGTTTTAGTTATACTTTCTATTGCTGTGCAGAAGCTTTTTAGTGTGATGCAATCCCAGTTGTTTACATTGTTTTCCTTGCTGCTGTGATGAATGCACACAGATATCTGAAGCTTATGTCATAGTGTTCTGCCTATATTTTCTTCTATGTATTTGATGATGTTAAATCAACTCTAGAAGGAGGGGAGAGATGAGAAGGAGGAGAGTACAGTGGACTTTGTTAGAGAACTATGGGTGCTTCAGTGGTGGGAGTGCTGTAGTTGCTGTACCTGACAGAGTGGGGGGTGGGGGGAGAGATCCTTTACTGTCAAAACACTACTAAGGTTGAAAAACAATGGTTCTTCAATTAAAAAATAAACCATGTATACTGTTACATAGCAACGTTACCTCAGTAAACATAAAGACAAAACAATAATATCATATACTTAAAAGTTCCTATACTTAAGTTATGACTGGTCTGGAAAAATAGGGAAACACCATGCATCTGCAAGGATATGAGTACAATATATCCCATCAGACTTTTGGTAATCTCTTGACACTTGCTATACAGAAAGTTATTCAGGAGGAAAATGGTCAACTGATAGGCAACTGTAACATTAAGATAGACAAACATCATTCTTTTATTTGAAAAGATGATACGAAATTCAATTGAAGTCATGAGCTGGATAAATTATAAATTAGGGATTTTTTTTTTCCACAAACAGGCATCCTATGAAATTATATGTGAGGTAATTTGAGTCAGAAAAAGGTAATACTGTTTCATACTATAGGCTAGTGAACTTGCTTTGTTTGTATGTGAAGATTAAGTAAGATGCAGAATATAAAGGCACTGCTATAGGCCGGGCACGGTGGCTGGTGCCTGTAAGCTTCAGCCTATGAAGCGCCCGGGGCTAGGGATCGCGGTTCGAGTGCCGTCTGGGACCCGCAGTGAGACCTAGTTCCAAAAAATTAGCTGGGCGTGGTGGTGCGCGCCTGTAATCCCAGCTACTTGGGAAGCTGAGGCTGGGGATTGCTTGAGTCTGTGGTACCCCAGGCAACGAGAGCCTGTGGTTCCATGGGCAAAAATAGCAAGACCTAGCATGCATGAATGAATGAATGAATGAATGCACTGCTATAATACTGATTTGAACCCATGGAAGACCCTTGATTCCAACACTATTAGAGAAATTGTCATATGGAAAGGTATTCTATGATGCTCTAGAATCTTGGATTTTGGGATATTTGGAAGCAATAAGAAAAGGACTTAAAATCTAGAATATTTGGAAAGTGGAACTATGTGGTTACACAAGCCAGTATCATTGAAGAGAGGGAGTTAATAGCCAGTTTAGGGGGGAGTATTTGACTAGTACTAAAACTCAGGGAGCCAGAGGGGGTATCAAGATGAACAATAAGATGTGTTTGGGGAATCTAGCTGCATAAAGAAACTTGAAACAACATAGTTGAAAAACTCTTGGACTGGGTTTTGGAAAGCTCAGTTCTAATCCTGGCCCTTGAGAGTACATCATTCTGATGTTTTTGCATCTGTTTGAACTGTAAAAATAAGGAACTAGATTATAATTACTATTTTTCTCTAATTCCTCCTGAATCTTAGACTGCTCATACCAAGGTTTTTGTATTTTCATTCCTGATTGAATATTTAAACAAATTTTTCAAGGGTTGAGTAAAGCATAGCAGATCAGACCAGATGATAGTAAAAGAAAATTCACACATTTTGGAGCATGTTTCTGGCTACCATGGAAGATATAAAAGAGGTTTTCCTGCCCTTCCACCATAGGGTATTTTTCAGATGATCTAAAACTAGCATAGGTGGACTTCTCTAATTTATACCTTTGATATTTGAGAGACATTATTTCAAATTTATTTTCTCTGTGCTCCCCAATTTAAGCAACGTGCCTTATATAGCCTACTGTCTTATATAGCCTTACTTTCAAGGTGTGCTATATTAGCAAACACCTATAAACTTAGTAAGAATGCAGAATCTCACACTCCATCCAGACTACTGAATCAATCTGCATTTGTTTTGGTTTTTTTTTTTGTTTGTTTGTTTGTTTTTTTGAGACTAGGTCTCGCTATTTTTGCCCGTGGAACTGCAGGCTGTCATTGCCCGGGGCACCACAGACTCAAGCAATCCCCAGCCTCAGCTTCCCAGGTAGCTGGGATTACAGGCGTGCACCATAACGCCCAGCTATTTTTTTGGAACTAGGTCTCGCAACGGGCCCCAGGCGGCACTCGAACCGCGATCCCTGGCCCCGGCCGATTCATAGGCTGAAGCTTACAGGCACGAGCCACCGTGCCCAGCTTTCAATCTGCGTTTTAATAGGCTCACTAAGTCATTTATATCACATTTTAAATCTTAAGAAGCTCAGCTCCTATAGCAGTGGTTCTCAAACAGGCACCAGAATTTCCAGAAGGGTTTGTTAAAAATAAGTTGCCCAAAGTGCTACTGATTCCATAGGTTTGGAATGAAGCCCAAGAATTTGCATTTCTGACATCTTAAGAACCACTAAAACTCTTGCTGGCTGGCTTCTGTTGCACCCTGGTTTCTCCTCAGCTGATCCTATCTACACGTAAGACATTGGCATCTGACCACTTGCAGGCTAATTAATTTTCTTCTCCTTCTCTCTCTTGTCTCTGTCTTTTCTCACCTCATATGTAAATAAATACTTTTAAATCCCTTTTCTTATTTCTCTTTGTATCTACCTTTGGGTGTTATCCTGTATGCTTGAGCATGCAGGTGAGAGGGTCACAAAACCTGATCATCCCCTTTCCCTCCAGGATTTGCCCCTGACAATTTGAACATGACTGTTTTCTGTACCAAACAGTTGCTCATTTTTGTCTGCCTCTATGTTTAGCTAACTCTGTCATCTTAAGTAAGTTACTGTTTAAAAAGAAACAACCAAATGGAATCACTTGTGCTAAGTCCTATGTTAGCAAACCAATACTAAATACCTGTCATATTGTGCTTTCAATATCTCCCAGAACTGTAACCTTTAGTTGGCAAACTGTAATATCCTGGTCAGCACTGAAGAGGTAGTCTGCCTGGTAGACCCCTTTCATCTTCCATAGGAAGGTTATCTTGCGTGAAACAATACCTTTACCCTTTTCCTCCACCTACTTTTTATCTGCAAAACCCAGTTTATACAGCTCTTCAGAGTTCCTTTCTACTGGTTTACATGGGATGTAGAGGGATTTATAAAACATTTAAGAAAGCCAGTTAGGTCTTTAAAAAAATCTTAAAAAGCACTAAAGCATTTTTTTTACTAAGGACTCTTTGACTTTCATCACATTCTGTTTGTAGTTATGTTTTAAGTTTGTATTTAATTTTTTAATCTTTCCAGTAAAACTGTAATTTCTTGCTTAGTGGTTGGGGAGGCAGATTTATTAAGAGTCTTGTCGATTTTAGTGTATTCACATCACCATAGTGAATTTTCAGTACCTTAAAAAGAAACAGTAGGCAAACACAGTATTTTTAGGATAGTGAAATATTCTGTATGATATTGTAATGGTGGTGCTATGTCACTAAACCATTTACAACATCAAGATTAAGTCTTAAATGGTAACTATAGCCTTTGAATGGTGATGATACTATCAGTATAGGTTCATGGGTTGAAATAATGGGTGTAGGCTGTGCATGTGGTAAGGGTATGTGTGGGAACTCTTACATACTTCCTACTTAGTTATGTTATCACTCTAAAGTTGATGGGAGAAATGAAGTCTATATAAAAAAAAGTCATTATCCTTTATCTAGCATCACATCCTACCCAACACTAAGCAACCAATTATATTTCTTCTTTAAGTACTTTGTAAGACACTAGATATATTAAAAATATGTTAAGAATATATTTTACTATTAAAATATATACCATTAAATACTGTAAAAAAATATATATACGATTAAATACTATACTATTAAAAATAGTAGTAACCGTTTAAGAGCTTAATTTGTGCAAACATTTATATTATCTAGCAGGGTACAGTGGCACGTGCCTGTAATCTCAGCTACTTGGGAGGCAGAGACTAGGACTCGCTTGAGCCCACTGGTTCGAGACCATCCCAGGCAACATAGAGAGAGACCTCGTCTCAAAAAAACAGCCAGGCGTGGTAGCGCACGCTTGTAATCCCATCTACTTGGGAGGCTGAGGCTAGGGATCACTTAAGTCCATGATGAGTTTGAGACAACCCTGGGCAGCATAGTGAGACCTAGTCTCTAAAAAAATAAAATAAATGACTTGTGACTTAGCTAGTAAAGTGGTGAAAATGCTCATCTATCTCTGGTCTCTAATTCCAAAAGTCATGCTATTCATTGTTAGTGAACAGAATAGTTGACAGTACATAATTTCTATGAGAATTTTCACCAACATGTTTTAAAATATAGTGGAAATTCTTAGGTTGTTTAGGTGTTTTCTCGTGAAATTTGCTGTTTTTCACATTCAGTATTAACTAACCTACAGTTACATGTGGTTATACTTTCCTTTGTACTCATCTACAAAATTTGTGTTTTACCTTAGTCATTCCCATATCAATGAGTTTGACTTTTGTCAGTGAACATACAGTAGAAAAGGAACAGTAGGAAAGATTAAAATCCCTTTATAGCAATAAATCTTACTCATATTTGAACATCTTTGTAATTCCTTGGATATTATAGCTTTTTTAAAATCTTAGTTTCTATAACTATGAAAGTAATACTGAATGTTGTTTGTAACCATTGTGTAAATTGTGTTAAAGGAGGCACTTCATATATATTAATATGAAAAATCTAATAACATGAAACTTTAATTTCAGGAAAGCTACAGTGCATTATAAATGACTCCCTGTGTAAATCTGTTTAGCAATGTATTTGTCTATATGTCTATTGATGGCTAATGCCTGAAAAGGCTTTTTTTAAAAGAAAAATCTTGAATGTAATTGTAAGGAAAGGAATTTTATATGTACTTTTGTGGTGGGTTTTTTTTTTTTTTTTAGTTTCTTGAATTTTTCATATCCTCACCTTTGTCTCTGTTTTCCTCTCTTTTAAAATAGCCTGATGTGTATCCACACCTTTTTTATCAAATTTACATAAATACATAGATTGTTGAGAGGATTCATTTTTATAAAAATGTAATTTCACTATAAATAGCTTTCTGGGACTTGGCTTTTCTCAATGTAGACATCTTTTCTACGGGTCGATATATATATATATTTATTTATAGTCATACTATTGCATATCATAATATAATCCTTATTGGTAGAAGTTGTTTAAAACTTTTTTTGGCTCTAACAAATAGTATTGCAGTGAAATAGCCTTATGCATTTATCTTTGTGCAACTTTGTGTAATGTTTCTTAGAGTATGAATCAGAGGATTTGATATTAGCTTTTTTATTGATACTATCTTTTGTCTATTTTAAGCAAATGTATACAGTTAAAACCCAAATCCTGATCTAAATACCATTTTTCTCCATAATGAGCTTAGTAGAAAAACAGGTTCCAAATCTGTGCCAGGTAAAGGATAAAGTCAGCCTAGGTTTTGTTCCAAAAACCAAAGAAATATTCAAACTATTGTGTTCTTGCCAGAAGGATACAAAGAGCCAGGTGGAAGAGATTCTATGGGCCAAGGTTGAGACTGTCTGAATATCTAACAAATAATTATATTACATTTAATTTTTTTAATTAATGAATCTCTAGTGATATTGAATAAAAAGTGGTAACGGGAGAAAATAAAACTCCCTTAAGAAAAAAAGACTAGCCGTGCCCGTAAGCATCAGCCTATGAAGCGGCCGGGGCTAGGGATCGCGGTTCGAGTCCCGCCTGGGGCCCATAGCGAGACCTAGTTCCAAAAAATAGCTGGGCGTGGTGGGGCGCGCCTGTAATTCCAGCTACTTGGGAAGCTGAGGCTGGGGATTGCTTGAGTCTGTGCTACCCCGGGCAACGAGAGCCTGTGGTTCCACGGGCAAAAATAGCGAGACCTACTCTCAAAAAAAAAAAGACTAATAAATGTAGACAGAATGTTAATAAATGTAGACGGAATGGTAGTATAAAAAACATTCCCACGGTGGTGAGAGAATTAATGGGAACAACATCTGAGGGGAGAAATCAAATACTATTCAAAAATGAGCAACGATCTAAGGAAATAAAAACAAACTAAAAAATCTACCATTTGCAACCCTCAATGTAATATGTAAAATTAAATTCACATGAGGGTTATTATGGACCTAATACTCTAGGCAAGAGGTAATTGAAAGCTTCTCATGATAAAAAGATAACATACCAATCACAGAAGGGAAAATATATAGGCTTAAATTAGAGAAATGCTATTGTTACTGGTTCAATCAAATAATCAGACTCAGCATCACTAATGGTAATGCACTGTGATATATGCCATTTGTTGGAGGCAACAAGAATTACCCAATTCACTTATGAAGTGTTCTTTTTTAAAAAATGTTTAATCTCATTAACCCTAATAATTAGAATTGTAGTTGATTGTACTGAGTGACATTTGGTATATTTTGTTAGTAACTTCTCTGAGACTCAGATCCTTCATTTGTTAAACAGTGACTTTGAATCAAACGAATGTATGAAAATAAACTGAATTTACTTTTTGTTTGTGTAGATTGTTTATAACCGGAATATAGTTGTGTATGAAGACATTAACATACATGTTTACCTTTACTGTCAAAATCTATTCATGGCCACCTGTATAAATGAATGAAAACTATATTTCCTCCATAAGTAATTTCCTTATCTAATTATTCTATATAATTTGGTGGTATATTTTATGACCCTACTTTTGCATAGATCCATATGCTAATAAAGTCAGAGTGCCAGAAAGCTCTCTGATCCCAAGTATTCAATGAACGTTTTATTTATTTATTTGTTTGTTTGTTTTTTGAGACTAGGTCTCGCTATTTTTACCCGTGGAACCCCAGGCTCTCGTTGTCCGGGGTTCCATGGACTCAAGCAATCCCCAGCCTCAGCTTCCCGGGTAGCTGGGATTACAGGTGTGCGCCACCACACCCAGCTATTTTTTTAGAACTAGATCTAGCTACAGGCCCCTGACGGGACATGAACTGCAATCCCTAGCCCCGGCCACTTCATACGCTGAAGCTTACAGGCACGAGCCACCATGCCCGGCCCTCAATGAACATTTTAGATGGGAGAACATAGATTAGAACATTTCTATACTCAATAGAAATTTAGATCGATTTGTATGAAATATAAGTTTTATAGATCAAAAATGATCAAACAACAGCAATCATATGCCTCAACCTTTGCATTAGGGGCTAATACACCAACTTTATTTACCAAGTAAACTTCTGTCTCTCTTATGTTTTAGAGAAATATTTGCTCACTGGAGGAGAGAAGAAAGATTTGGACTGCTCCAAGTTTGAAGCAAATTTTGATAGGGAGTGGTATTGTAATTATTTTAGGGTATTTATTTCATTCCCATTTTCCACCCCCATGTACAAATTATTCTCTTCAGTCACTGTTTTTTTGTCTCTCTTCCTAGGTAGTGGAAAATGAGACAAAAGGAAAAGAGTATTTTTCTAACTTTTCCCCCTTATTTTAAATCTTCATTGGTATTTTTGAATAGACAGTTGCAGAATCTTGAAGACTTGTAAGTTCCAGTTTTTCTGGTTCTTTTGCAAAGATAGCATTTAGAAATAATATTGTGCCCCCCCACACATGTTTTTTAGCTGTTAAGATTTGTAAAATATGAAAGGTAAGACATATTGAGGGATTTAAAGAACATTTCCTTTTATAAAACATAAATAATAAAGTAGCAGTTCAAAAGATTTGGGAAGGAAAGTTTCAGGCAATCAAGCAGTATTGAAGTTACCACATTATAGTAAGAATCTTCCTTGGCTTATGGCCCTTATGACAAGGTTTTGTTTGTTTGTTTGTTTGTTTGTTTTTGAGACTAGCTCTTACTCTTTTTGCCCATGGAACTGCAGGCTCTTGTTGCCTGGGGTACCACAGACTCAAGCAATTCCCAGCCTCAGGAATCCAGGTAGCTAGGATTATAGGTGCACACCACCACGCCCAGCTATTTTTTTGGAACTAGGTCTCTCTACGGGCCCCAAGTGGGACTCGAACCGCGATCCCTAGCCCTGGCCGCTTCATAGGCTGAAGCTTACAGGCAAGAGCCACCTTGCTCAGCCTGTGTTTTTATAAGAAAGTGAATTGTCTTCCTTACAAAATGGGTTCTGGGGAAAAGTGTATTTTTCAGTATTTCATCAAGCAAGACTAAATAAATTCATTGAAGGCCTTCTTTAAGGAAATGCTATCAAACTTGTATATAAATGAAACCCTTAGTTGTTAGCAAGCTAGATTATTGCCAGTGTAAAAATTATTGTTTGTGTCTTAGACAGCTGCTCAAGAAGCAATCCTGCATGCTTCTGGAAATGGCACAGCTCTGCTATCTAAGGACTACTGCATGCTTTATAACTCTGAGTGGACACCTCTTCCAAGTACCCTAGACAATGCAGTAAGTAAATCATAATTACTGTTTATTTGTAAACATAAAAATATTGAAAGGTGAAAATAAGTGGTTAATGTCTTAGTGTTTGAACTAATTGTAATATATGATGATTAATCAATGTGTTGCATTTATTTAAATATTTGTCTCTGGAAAAAACAAGTTAGAGAATTCAAAGTCTGATTGTCAGATTATTTTTAATTAATAGTTTGTTGCTGAGTGAATTTGGGGTGAAATATATTTATCATGTAAAAAACATTTCCTCTTTGCAGACATCCCTTAGTTTAATGAATCTGACTCACAAACCACTGTGCAACATTTCCGATATTCCTCCTGGTGGATTCCAGAACAAAGCAGTCGTGGTGCAATGGGGAACCTGTCATTTTCTTGAAAAAGCCAAAATTGCAAATATAGGAGGTGCTGAAGCACTGTTGATTGCTAATGACAGTGTCCTAGTAAGTTATAAAACTTTAATAACTTTTAAGCTCTTGACATTACATTTCATATAAATTGAACTGGCTCCTGAGTTTTGAATGATCTGATCATAGCATTCTTTTTCAATAAACATTTTAAATATGACAAGCTTTTAATTGGATGTGGACAATTTTATCGTTTTTATTCCTAAAGTAGACAAGACTTTATTAGGAACAAATGGATAGATGTGTGTACATATTAGAAAAAATAGATATGTGTTATACGTGTGTAAATAAATACAAATACAGCAAAGATATACCTGTATATTACAAACCATACACAATCTGTGTATATGTGTGTGTATATACATGCACACATACATATCTTTATATTTATGCTGAAAGAATTCCAGTGTGTGAACACTTACTATAGTACTAAGAAAAAAACAATGTAACAATGTTTTATAGCTTAAAAACAATGTAATGTATTTAATAGAATAATTTTTTTCCTATAAATATAGTAGTTATATGTTTTCTTAATTTTTTTCTTTTAGTTTCCTCCCTCAGGGAACAAATCTGAATTTCGTGATATGAAAATACTGATTGCATTTATAAACTACAAAGACTTTAAAGATATGAAGAAGGTAAATTAGCAATTACTTAAAACAAATTTATAAGTAATACAAAACTCATTATTTTTAGCCACTGTTATTTACATTATTGCATATGCTGTATTTAATAATAAGTTAGTAGAGCATATATGTTTGTTGTAGAGGTCTGCGGGTCTTTAAGTGGGAAGTTAGCCAAAGCATTTCAGAGTCCCAGCTTTGAAAAGTATATTTACTTGTTCTGATTTCTTTTAAAAAATCACCTATTTTATCTTTAAACCTCTGAACAAAATGTGATTGTGGTTTACACTGCACTTTCATGATTTAATAAACCAACGCAGAACCTCATAATTTTTACAAGAGAATATATCAGGTTGTCAGAAATAGTTCTATTCTTCTTAAGTATCTGATGTGTAGTGTCCATTTTGGAGAGAAATCAGAATGTTGTTGCTCTACATTGTAGCAGAGAGAAAACAGTTCTAATCTGTTGTTTTGCCTTTCAGACTCTTGGAGATGACATTACTGTGAAAATGTATTCTCCACCAAAGCCAATTTTTGACTACACTATGGTGGTTATTTTTGTAATTGCTGTGTTCACAGTGGCATTAGGAGGATACTGGAGTGGACAAATTGAGTTGTAAGTTAATAGTATTTTTAATAAAAGCTTTAAAAGTCTTGCTTAATAATCATCTTAATCATGCAACAGCATTTAAGTTCTCCCTATTTCAGGAATATAAGACTGATAAGATCAGTGCAAATATGTCTTCCTGAAGGTCATTTAACATTTCATGGATTCCTTTAACTCTCCAGCTTACAGGAAACACAAATTTCATCCAAGACTCTCTTAAATTAAAATTATTTCTCTCAAGAAAGGTGAACCTATTTAGTAATGAACATGGCTATTTATCTAGATGGGAAGAAAGTTTTTCAACTCCTGAACTGAATCATTAGCAGTAAGTCCTTATCATTCTGTTTACTGCCGTAGGAATTCTGAGAATGTCAGACGTGTCCATATTTTAATTTAAAATTAGAAATTCCAAATGTACATAAAATTTGTGTTTCTCTATTTTTTTTTTTTTTGAGACTAGGTCTCGCTATTTTTGCCTGTGGAATCGCAGGCTCACGTTTCCCAGGGTACCACAGACTCAAGCAATCCACAGCCTCAGCTTCCCAGGTAGCTGGGATTACAGGCATGCACCACCACGCCCAGCTATTTTTTGGAACTAAGTCTCTCCAGGTGCCCCCTGCGGGACTTGAACTGTGATCCCTGGCCCCGGCCGTGGCTTCCAAGGCTACCACCTACAGGCATGTGCCACCATGCCTGGCCCAGCTTATTTGTAATTTCTTAAAATACTAAAATTTGATTGATATATAGAGAAAAATCTTAGGATTTTAGCAGTGTAGGTTCTGGAGTATTGAACTTTAAATATTTTACATATTTGGAAAATATATTTCAATATATATCAGTTCACATGTTTTTATAGGACAAATATTGTTTTTCTTCATTATTATTTTTTAAAAGCATCATATCAAGAAGATTTCCAAGATTATTTTATAGATTATCTGGTGAACATTTATAAATACTTTCCCTAAAGTTATGGATTCATTGAAAACGTTTCCCAATTAATAACATCTCCTATTACTAGATGCACTCTCTACAGTAGTGCTTCTTAAATTGTAATGTACATGCAGAGTGTTTGGAGATTTCATTAAAATGAAAATTTCAAATTTAGCATTTTTAACACAGGGGCCAGGAGTTTGAAAATCTCCCAAGATGTTCTGCTGGCTTGTTAATTACACTTTGAGTGTAGTTAGCAAGACAAATTATATGTACATGCCAGGGCTGGTTCTACCTTAAGAAAATTGGAGATGGGAGAGTGATATATTTTTATTCATAATACATGATGGTGGCCAGAAGAAAAAAACTTGTTGCCTTTGTAGCTACGCTGGGATAGAAGAGGTCCTTTACCTGCTGGGTTAAAGATTCTGAAATTGAGATGGCTAATTCTAAGAGTACACATAGAAAGTACCTTGTGTATGGGGTGTGGGGGTAGTGGTTGTTAAAGACAAGAATCACTGATAAAAAGGAAAAAAAACATCAAAAGTAGAATTATCACATGAGGATCATGTGACAAGATGGATGAACTTTGGACTTTGAAAGCATTATTCTAAGTAAAATGAGTCAGAGTAAGACAAATATATGATCCCACTGATCTTTGGAATCTAAAAGAAATTAAACTAAACTCAGAGATACAAACAGCAGATACTACTTGTAATTAGATTGGGGAGAGAGCGGTAGACCAAGGGGGTAAAGGTGGTCAAAAGTACATTATAAAATAAGTCCTGGGGTATAACGTACAGCATGGTAACTATAGTTAATAATACTATTGCGTATTTGAAAGTTGCTTAAGAGATTAGATTGTTAAAATGCTCATTACAAGAAAAAAATTATGACTGTAATGATGGAATGTGAACTAACTTATTGTGGTGGTCATTTTGCAATATATACAAATACTAAATTGTATTGTACACCTGAAGCTAATATAAAATGTTATATTTGAATTATATCTTAATTAAATAAAAAATACTAAGGAGTATCATTTCGCAAGTACAAAAGAATTTGAAAGAGAAATTTCAAAGAGAAGAGAAGGGGAAAGAGAATGAAACTTAGGGAAGGGAAAATTTGTCACAATAGAAACTCATGTTCATTTGAATTACCCTGCCAAAGTGAAAGGTGTACCTTATACAAAAGTGAAAGATGCTTTTATTCTCTATAATGACTTTTTGGTAGAGTTAAAATCTTAAATTAATGAGATAACTTGTATTCAGGTTTCTTAGTCTCCAGCTGGCATGAAAGAAAGCTTAGCTTCCAGTTGTTGGTTCTTGAATTGATTTCGGTATAATTTTTTTTAAAAAAGATGAGTTGCAATCTCTTAATGTGATATAAACTTAATGTTTCCCTTTAAGAAATTGCCTGGTGTTTTTTTAGTATACCAAATATGAATATATTCATCTTTCATTATTGTGACATATGTGTTATGATAAAGTCTTTAAAGCATGATTTTGCAATGATAAAGTGGCACCTTTTCCTATTAAGTTATTACTTTCATTGAAACATATGTTAATCCCCTCAGATCAAGCCGTGTCACTTCAGTGGAGTGCTATTGTTTCTCCAAACCCTTGCTCTGCTTTTTGCTTAGGCAGCCTCCCTACAGTCATATATATCTAATATATGATCATCCCAGTCAACAATTTTCTAATAAGAAGATGGTATGTTGGTAAATAAGCAGCTTAAGAAAAGTGTAATTTGATCAAAATACAAACTTTTTAAACCTAAGCTTTGTACTGAGCCCAGGTCTGATAGGAACAGTCAGGTTGTGTGCCAAGGGGATAGATTTTCGTCAACCAGAGTTGAAGGGACTGAAGCTAGAAAAGTATATAATGGGTTTCATATATATAATGGGTTGCATATTAAGGGAGGAAATAATGGGTAATAGAACAGAAATTGTTCAGGGGAACTTGTGACTTTCATCTCTGACTTGTTAACTCTTGACCTAGTCAGAGTTACTGGGAGAATTAGAAAAAATATTTTGTTATCTTATATTGAGATAGGATATTTATGTCTTAAAACTTTTTTTGAATCCATCATATACTGATGAGCACCAAACAGGCAGATAGTAATTACTAAATTGACTGACAGGAGAATTTGATGTTTACATTTAAAAGAAGCAAATTTTAGAAGTGTTCTACTGTGTGCACATGGATCATATTAAGTGCATAAGAGATGCATAACTTGAAATGTATTATTTCAATGTAACTTCCAAATAAGAATATAAATATATACAGACATTAATTTGTTTATATAGTAAATTTCAGTAATTCTACCCCCAGAAAATGGCTGTTTCAAAAATTAGTTATTATAATACATCTCTAGAAGGAATAGGGAATTCAATATTTTGTTTTGGTATATGCAAGGTTTTGTTGGTTTTTTTTAAGTATATTTCTTTGTACTCAAATTTAAATTTGGTTTTGGAGGTGAACTTTAAAAATACATGTACTTGGCAGAGATATGCTGATGTTCCTTTGTATGTTTATACAGGGAAAACATGAGGTCAGTGACAAACACTGAAGAAGGAGAAATGAGAAAAAAGAAGGAAGAATATTTAATTTTTAGTCCTCTAACAGTTGTGATATTTGTGGTCATCTGCTGTGTCATGGTTGTTTTACTTTATTTCTTCTACAGATGGTTGGGTAAGAAATCATGTTTTTTTTGCAACTTTTAGGATACCAATCTTCATTTATTTTGCCTGATTTACTTTTTATTTAAGGTAGTCTACTTGGAAAACCTAATGAATAATTAAAAAATGATACTGATTTATTAAATTGTCCAAAGTGTTAGATCTTCATCATTCTGAGATTTAAAAAATGTGTGTACATACATGCATATATATATATATTAATATGTCTTATCGTCACACTAATCTTAAAATGGCTACCAGTATGTAAGGGAATGAAAAGAACAAAAAATACTCTTAAAACTCAATATCTTAATACTTTCATCATAGTAACCAACTCAGATTATAATATGGTCACTGCATGATTAGTTAGGAAGAAAGCTAAATAATTAATACTGCTTGTATAAATACTTTCTTCTGTTCCCATATAATGTACTGTCTTGTTTTTTTCTAGTTTATGTTATGATAGCAATTTTCTGCATAGCATCAGCAATGAGTCTGTACAACTGTCTTGCTGCGCTGATTCGTAAAATACCTTGTGGACAGTGCACGTATGTATCTTATGAGGAATCCTATATTATTGGTATTTGTAATTTAAATAAATACTGGAAAAATATGAGTGTTATTTTAAACCTGTGCAGTCTGATATACATATGGTTATTTAAATATAAATTGATTTAAATAAAATTTAAAATTCAGTTCCATAGTCTCAGCCACATTTCAAGTACTAGTCACAGGTGAATAATGGCTCCTGTATTGGCCTGCACAGACAGGTAACATTTCCATCATCACAGAAAGTTCTGTTTAACTGAAAAACGTTTTATTACTATATTTCATTATGAATCACATATTTAAAATCAAGATACTTAAATTGATATTTCAGTAACTTGTGACTGATGACTATTTGTTTCTTACATTGGATATTGTATTTCATTTACAGAGTAAGCTAACTAACTTATTTAATATTTTTTAAAGACTTAAAGAAACTTGTTTAAGGATATTTAAATTTTTTTAGGATTGTGTGTCGTGGCAAAAGCATTGAAGTGAGACTTGTTTTTCTCTCTGGACTATGCATAGCAGTCGCTGTTGTTTGGGCTGTTTTTCGAAATGAAGATAGGTATGAATACTCTGTATTTGCTTTTAGATTGAGAATATATAACTTTATATATTGTGTTGATAGTCATTCTTATCATTATGGAATTTGTTTTCTGCTTTATTCTGGAACACCAATGTCTGGGATTTAAAAAAATGAAAAGCTAAATAAGTTCATGAATAATATCTTGTGCTAATGGATTTGAAGGCATATAGAGATAGCAATGTGAATTATTATTTTAACATCTAAGCTGAACCAGACTTCAAGAATATACTTAATTGTGGTGTAGCCATATATAATAATGGACTAGTGCAATGCAGCTTTAAAAAATAAAGAGCTCTATGAATTGTTATATAGTAAATGCCAGAATATACTTTTAAATGAGGAAAGTACAAAAGAGAACCTAGAGTATACTGCTTACATGTAAGAAAGGTAGTATGAAAGTATACAGATATATATGTCCATTTGCAGATGGGATGACCAGGAAACGAAAAGTTCATTTAAAGCCAGGCATGGTGGTGCACATCTGTAATCCCAGCTACCTGGGAGGCTGAAGCTAGGGATCACTTGAGTCCAAGGGTTCAGGGCAACCCCAGGCAACATACGAAGACCTAGTCTCTATAAATAAAATTCATTTATTTTTATTGACTTGTTTATTAACAAAATAATAAAAGGCCTTGTATAAACTTTAATGACTTAAAATCTGGGAGTTTATACAATTTTAGGCAACTTTATAATAATTTATAATTATACATATCTGCTGATAAAGTATGTTGCATAGCTCTTATTTCTTTATGTTCTAGCTGCCTAGACAGCTAGAACATAATAATAGATATTATAGATATTAGATATTAATATCTATTAAGTAATAGATATTAACACATTGTTCTTTGTTATAAGCTATCATTTTAGAAAGAAACATAACATGTAAATTCAGAGATTAACAGTAGTGCACACAGGCCTGATTTTATATTCTAGGTGACCTTTTGCTTTTATAGGAATATTCATTATTTTAGTAGTAAATTACCAAATATGGAAAATACAAGAAATTTGTTGCTGTTACAGTTGTTGCTTAATTATTAGTCAAACTATCGTAGTTGAATGCTGAGATCTATTTAGAGATGCTTCTTTAGAGAGCTATTTCTTATGAAGAAATTCCTCTAAAAATGAATAATACAAGAGAGTAATTTCATCTGATTTTAGGTGGGCTTGGATTTTACAGGACATCTTGGGAATTGCTTTCTGTCTGAATTTAATTAAAACATTGAAATTACCCAACTTCAAGGTAAACTGCTTTGCTAGCTGAAGTATTTCTTTTAAAATTAACTTTATTAATGTATCGTTTGTACAGAGTAAAATGCACCCATTTTAAGTGTACTATTCATTGAATTTTATAAGTATATAATTTGGTAACCACTATTCTAGTTAAATTATAGAATATTCTTCATCTCTTCAAAAGATCTATAATGCCCTTTTACAGTCAGTCTTACTTCCTGGTCATCTACTGATTTGCTAACTTAATTTTTCAGTCTCTCATACAATATATATGCCAAATTAATAAAATCCTTCCTGGAGTAAATAGAGGAAAGAATATTTCTTTGAATCAGTGCTTGTTTTTCTTCTTTTTTTAAGTATAGGACAAAGAAGATAAAAGTATTTAATGGAATTTCTACAGTAAAACTACAAGTAGTAGTAGTAGTAATAATCATTAAATGCCTTAAAAATAGTAGGCAAATGTATGTTCATATATTTATTGTATTCACAAAATAATTCTCTTTTAACATGGGAAATTTGAATTTTCAATTTCTTTCTTGTACAGTCATGTGTGATACTTCTAGTCCTGCTCCTCCTCTATGATGTGTTTTTTGTTTTTATAACACCATTCATCACAAAGGTATGCTTTTTTTAAATCTATGAGAAACATGATAAAAGATGAGAATCTTAACATATTTTTTTAGATGATTGATTCTGTAGAGACTTACCAGTAAATGAGTTCTAATTCTTTTATGAAAACTTTAAGCCATTTAGCTAGATAAAATAATGTCTCCAGGCTGTCTAAGGATGATCATTTTCTTTCTAGCCTTTTTAAAGTAACTATTATTATTGTAAGTCAGTGTTTCCTGTAGACAATATAGACAGCAAAAGAGTGAAATTATGTTATTGCTAGCTCATTTCTTTAGACTAAGAAAGGAAGTCCAGAAATCTAAAGGCCTAAAGGGTAGCTCTACCTGTAATCCTGGGCAAATCAATTTCCTAACCTACTGCATGAGGAAGTGTTGCTAGTATT
>PVHY01008050.1:36471-63919 GCA_004024945.1 Uropsilus gracilis
CCCCCCCCCCTTTCTCCCTGCCCCAAGTTGTGTGCTTCAGTTTGGTGGTTAGCTTGGTTGACTTTTCCTCATGGCTTTTGTTTATTTTTTTTCCTATATCCCATATATTAGCGAAACCATTTGGTTTCTTTTTCTTTTTGACTTGTTTCTGCTAATATGATTTCTTTTAAGTACATCCATGTTATCATAAATAATCAAATTTGTCATTTTAATTGAGTAATATTCCATTGTGTGTATATAACGTATTTTCTTCATCCACTCATCTGTATTGGCGCATTTAGCTTGCTTCCAAGTCCTTGCGATTAGAAATAGTGCTGCAACAAACATCTGAGCACAGGTGTCCTTTTGTACCCACATTGAGGTCTCCTTTGGGTAGATTCCCAGAAGAGCTATTGCTGGGTCGAATGGGAGTTCCATTTTCATTAGTGAGGGTCCTCCACACTGCCTTCCATAGTGGCTGGACCAGTTTACATTCTCTCCAGCAGTGTAAGAGTGTTCCTTTCTCTCCACATCCTCGCCAGCATTTGCTGTCTGTTGTTTGAAATGGGCCATTCTTGCTGGTGTGAGGTGGTATTTCATTGGGTTTTGATTTGCATTTCTCTGATTGCTAGTGAGGTTGAGCAGTTTCTCATGTGTCTGTTGGCCATTTGTATTTCCTCTTTGGAGAAGTATCCTTTTAGTTCTCTTCATTTTTTTGATTGGGCTTCTTGTTTTGCTTTTGTTCAGCAGTACATTCTGCTGGTGCTATTTGATCATTCTCTTAGACTGGGTTTTACCACATGAAATTAGGATCATAGCAACTAGCAGTTCCTATGTCATTATTTCCTAGCTCTGCTTTTTTAGTTTCTCAATAAAACGGTGGTCCTCTTACCAGAGTAAGAGAGAGGTAGGTGAGTGGTAATCCTTTAGAAATGTCTTAATTTTTCTACCTGTTCCTGTTCATATCTCATGAATATATTAATTGTTGCTTAATTTCCCATTTTCCCTATTTTACTTTTATCTTACTTTGTAACTTATGACTTTACTTGTGTTAGTATCACATATTTACTATTTGACATTATAATCACTACTTCACCCCCTCATAGTTTTTTATCCATGCTTTAGCTCCTACCATCTGTGAAATCACTGTAAAAAACTTCACTTCTGATATTTGCTCTAAAGGCGTAAGATAAACATGTGCAAAGCTAAAACTGCAAGGTAGTGTGTAGTTACCTGTGACACCAACCCAAACTGTTTACACTAGCACCTTTCCCTATCTTAATGATGAACTGCTTGACTCAGTGATTTATGGAATAATAGTAACTTTAAAAAGCACCGAACTAGTCTATGAATTATAACAAAAATTGTTAATTAATTTATTATTATTATTATTATTATTATTATTATTATATTATTTTGTCCTTTAGGTCACAACCTCTGTTTTTTTGTTTTTGTTTTTGTTTTTTGTCCCTCCTCCCTCTGGTGCCCATTCCATTCTCTCAAACCCCACTCTTTGTTGTTTATTAGTTGTGCTAATAAGTTCATTTGTCTCTTTCACTGGGTAAGGGACTGTATTGTTGGATCCAGGCGAGCCTTGCTGTAAGGTTTTCAGTCTTAATTTTGCGTTGGGTGGCCAGACTGTATTCTTGTGATCTGTCCATGTTTTCTTGCTGCAGGCCGTCTTCTCCAATCCCATCTCCATTGCTTTGCTGCTTTTCCTTATGACTCTGGTGTCAGATTTAGGGGGTCTCGCCTGCCCCCAGTCAGTGTTGGTCGAGAAGTTTCTCTGTGAATACAGGCGTTTGTGAATGGCCTTTGAAGATCATCTCCTCTGCTTCAGTTTGCAGTTTTCATGTGGGGTCGATTACCGCATCTTTGGTTGTCCTCTCCTCTCCCGTAGTGAGGGGAGAGTGTGTTGCTCTCCTTGAAGGCATCTCCAAAATGGAGTCCCAGGTCTTCTTGGCCAAGCGAGCGCACAAGTGCGCATGGTGACATTGTGTCTCTACAGTTGTTTCTCCTGTGTCGCATGCACTGGTTCTCTTGTTTGTCAATCTGCTGTGTCCAGCTCAGGCCTGTGGGCTGGACTTTTGCCTGGTCCTCACCCGTTCTATGTTGGGGTTGGTGTTGAGCATATTCTTGGTCCTCTGAAGTTTAGGTGGAGTAAGAGAGACATGGAAGGGGCTTCCCTTCCCCCCACCCCCTGCCCGCGTGCTGGATCCTCCCAGCCCTGGGGCGGGCCCAGCCGGCCAGTGGCTGCCCAGTGCCGGCCAGTGGCTGCCCAGTGCCGCAGCCACCCGCTGGAAGGTGAGGGCTGTTCCCTCACCCCATCCCCCCTCCTGGGTCCATCCAGATGGACCCAAGAAGCCTGACCCCCCTCGCTCCCCGCTGGCAAGGGAGTCCCAAGGGCCAGGGACCCGGGCAGGCCTCAAAATTGTTAATTTATTAAAGCATTTTTAAAAGTCCTGTTAAAAGCTGTCCTACCTTTGTCAGTTTATTTGATTCAAGAAGACTCTAGGTCATTCCATTGGTGATGCATATGAAAGTAAAATTCTCTCTACAAAGTCATTTCCCTAAGTTAGCAGATACCCATCGCACATGACACGTATATAATACAGTGGACATGGCTATAAATTATAACTAAGCTCTTTACAAATAATATTTCTGTTCTAATACTAGTGTCAGTTTATAAATGCCCAGTGTGTCGCCAAGCAAACTATTCCCATTTCCTACACATAGAAAGTTTTAGCATTTTAGGACCAAGCATAAGAAGATCAAGATGAGGGTTTCACAGGTGATAAGGTAGAGGGAGAATCTCTTGGAATGCAATGATATAGTTAGTGTGTGTGTGTAAACAGAAAATTATTAATAAAAAAAATTAGAAAAAAGTTAGCATTTTAAAACTAGTAGGTACTAATAAAGATGTCTTTGAGAATACTTTTTTTCTATTGTGCTTAGGGACTTTTTTTTCTTAGTTCTTACTGACTAGGAATGAGATTTCAGTAATCTGATACAGTGACAAAGATTAGAGTGCTTTTTGGAATTCACCATTGTAGACTTCCTTTAACTCCTCAGTTTCTTTGTTGTTGTTTTTATTTAGGCTATAGACTTTACTTTTAGTAGGTAACTGAAAATGAAAATTAAGTGGTAATTACTGATTTTTGTGGATTTCACTGAAAATTTTGAGCATTAAATAATGGACATCCTAACCATGTTTTTGACCCTGGTGTTTGTGGACTTTAAATATCTGACAGGGTCAGTGACCAGTAAGGAACTATCTTCATTTTTCTCCATCTACTACTATAATTGGTATAGTATCCTGAAGTAGTAGTTACTCACATCTTTGAATTTGAGTATGGGGGGATATGAACGATTGACTTCAGTTAAATGTTTTTAAATAACCACTAGAAAGTGAACCAAAGTTCATTTTCTAAAATCTAGAAATTCAGTCACATCATGGGATACTTATAGTGAGAACTGCATTTAATATTAGTTTCTTTTCCTCAAATCCTGTTAAACTTAGGAACCCAGAGGCTAGCATTGGGAACAAGATTTCTATAGCTAAGTAAGGATTTTATCACTTCTACTCAAGCTCAGGTATCAATAAAACCCTTTTAAAAACACTCAGAAGATCTCTACTATGTACTCCACCCACATGGAAAATATTATATTTAGTCAATCAAATCTTCATGAAATTTGCCATTTATCTGCCCACTACCTGTTTTAAAGACACATGTATCATAATGTGAAGCATAAGATAAGTACTGTCATCTTAGCTTGCTACCTCAAGATATTTTCCTTCTCCACAATAGACTTGACTATCAGAAAAAATTTTTAAATCATGTTCTCAATTAATAATAAAACCTTAGTCAGACTCATTGGAGGGAAATTCAGCTAAGGTTGATGTTTTGATTGGGACATAAAAAACAGGCAGGGCTGAAACTGGATGAGAGTCATGCTAGAGAAACTTCTCAAGTTCTTTAGTTCTTCATTATTTTATTATTGTGATAAGTAGCCAGAAGGTCAGATGCATATTTATTCAAATAAAGTCACCAATTCTTAATACAAATCTAAATATAAAAAATGTGCTATTTATATCCCTATTCATTGTTATTTCTATAAATGACTTAGGACACAGTATATGACAGTATAACTGAAGGCACAGAAAATATATAACCTATTATAATGCTATATATTAGTACTTGAGTACAATCATTTCTCAAAAATTCACTTATCTGTGTGTGGTTTATCCACCAGATAATTGAGCCCTAGAAAAGTGGACAGTGTGCTAGATGTATTTTCATTTTAGACGACTCTATAGGGACTGTTTTAGAAAAAAAGTGTTCTATAGTTCATTTTTTCATTAGTTTACTATAGACAGAGTCAAATCATCCTTAAATACTGGCAAATTATTCTCATTAAATGATTGAACAGTTTCTTTCATCTTCTCAATTTTAGAATGGTGAAAGTATCATGGTTGAACTTGCAGCTGGACCTTTTAGAAATAATGAAAAGGTAAGGATGCCAATTTAAAGTGCTTGCCACCAGTGTATGTATGTGTGTCCAGTAAATAATTTTACCTTCCTGTGTAATTCATTTGTCATGTAGTGCATGTTAAGGTATTGTAAAACTTTATTTCTCACAAAATATAGCCCTTTTCTTAGTTATTCTAAATTATTAAATACCTATTGACTTGGGTTTCATCCTAGAATGATGGAAACTTGGTGGAAGCCACTGCTCAACCCTCAGCTCCCCATGAGAAAGTAAGGATTGTATTTCAGATATGTTCATTGGACCTTAAATCATAACCTCTGAGACAAGATTCTTCTTTGAGGAAAAAAAATCCAGATTGCCAAAAAAAAAAAAATCTGTTTCAAGGCCTGAGCCCTAAATTTGGTAAAAAGGGAGGAAAAAAAAAAGGTTAGATATGGGAATATTGGATTAATAATGTTAAACCTACCTACATGTGTGTTGTGTTTCATTTCTCCAAAACTACATCTCTTTCAAGTTTTCTATTCATCCAGAGTGAGAGTGTGTATGTGTGTATAAACGTATATGTGTGTGTAGTTTATGTTCTTGGCTGTCAAGTTCCAAATATCAATTTAAAAATCTTAAAATAATTATTCCTGTATCAATCCTCCTGTTTCTAAAAGATATGAATAAGGATTCCTAAGAGTCTTATTGCGGGCCTGTTTTTTTGTTTCTGTTTTTTAATTTATTACAGTTACCAGTAGTCTTCAGGGTGCCAAAACTGACCTTTTTCTCAGTAATGCGTGTGTGCTATATGCCAGTTTCACTCTTGGGCTTTGGAGACATTATTGTACCAGGTAAGTAGCTTTTTGTAATCATTTCAGTAAAAATATACTAATGTTTTTAAATTGTTATATGTATAGTAGCTTGTAGAAGTTATCCTGTATTAAGTATTTCTTGCTGTCTCTAGAACTGGGGTCAGTGACAATTATAGAAAAATAGCATTTCATGGGGTAGAAGTTAAATTTAAAATGATAAAAATGACAAAATTATATACCTCCCATGGCCCCAGAAGCATATTACAGTAAGCAATTAGGATCAGTTTGACCTAAAAAAAAAATGTGTTTTTCAACCCATTAAAAAGTTGATTTTTGCTGGGCATGGTGGGGGAGGGGGCACCTATAATCCCAGTTAACTGGGAGGCTGAGGCTGGGGATTACTTGATTCCACGGGTTTGAGACAACCCTGAGCAACATAGCAAGACCTAGTCTCTTAATAAAAATTTTTAAAACATTTATTTTAACAACATCAAATGTAGTATAGTTTCTGTTACTTTATTTTAAAATAATAGTTATAATTTAGGAAAAGTAGTTTAAGGTTAAGTAGGCAAAGTCATGATTAAGAGGAGAAGCCGTAGAACACCAGCTGGTAGCACACTGTAGCACAAAACTGTATGGCATGTGGTAGAATCTGTCACCTTCTCCTAGTGTATCTTCTCAAAATTGTAGTTCTGCATTATTTCTCTCTGGATTACCTATAGAATAAACTTAATCTCAGCCTAGAACTAATACAGTTTAGAAGTATTTTGCAATCTTTTGAATTTGTCTTTCTTCTGTACACTCTTCCTATATACCAACTCCCTGTGAATGGAGTACTAGCTCTTCTGAAAAAAGTCCTTTTATTTACATAGTAAAGCTAGATTGAGATGGATAAGCGAACAGTGCTGGCTTCTGAGTTGACATAGCAAAGTCCAGGTGTCACATCTATCTGAGTTCTGTGAATCTTCGCTCACATATTTGGTAAAGAGAGAAGACATTCTACTGAGCAATGTTAAAGTTTCTTGAATATATTGAAACTTATCCCTGATTTACCAGTGCTATATTAAATTCTATGTAAACTCTTGTACATAGCAGTTAGCATTAGAATTGATAAAAATAGTACATATGTATATATATCTTTGCAGACAATATTTCTTTGACATTTACTCAAGAATGCAATGTGTATATATGTATATATATGTATATAGGTACACAAATGCACGTATATGTTTATGCATCTTGAGTAAATGTCAAAGAAAGAAATATTGTCCACAAAGAGCAGAGTTTTGACAATTCTTTTTTTTTTTTTTTTTTTTTTAAACTAGGTCTCGCTATTTTTGCCTGTGGAACCGCAAGCTCTCGTTGCCCAGGGTAGCACAGACTCAAGTAATCCCCAGCCTCAGCTTTCCAGGTAGCTGGGATTACAGGCGCATGCCACCACTCCCAGCTATTTTTTGGAACTAGGTCTTGCTACGGGCCCCAGGTGGGACTCCCTAGCCCCGGCCGCTTCATAGGCTAAAGCTTACAGGCACGAGCCACCATGCCCGGCAGTTTTGACAATTCTAATAGCAAAATTCTAATTTAGGAGGGGAAATGTCCACTTTTGGACATGTCCACATAGGCACATTTAACAGCAGTACAGTAAAAATAACAAGGAACTCAGTTATGTAGAGAGATAAAAGCTAATTCAAATACCCAATAAAATTAGTAAAATTATTTTATTATTTTTAAGTCGATAAATGTTATTCTTTCTGTTTCATAAGAGTGCTTAGTTAATAAATACAATCTGAGATTTCTTCTTTGGAGAGGTTAGTAGGCTCAGGGCACCAATCATGGTGGAAGATTATGAGTGCTTTGGTGTTAGGCATGGTGTGGTAACATACATCTGAAGAGGTATGAACCCAATCCCCTAATGCAGTGTGTAAACCAATGTTACCATAATAAAAAAGTATTTAATTAAAAATTTTTCCTAAAAAAAAAAAGAAAAACCAATTTTTTTCTAACAGAAATTTCTATTTTGTTACTTGAACTCTTTGTATTAAAATTCCCAGACTAGGCCGGGAATGGTGACTCATGCCTGTAAGCGGCAGCCTAGGAAGCCACAGCCAGGACCAGGGATCGTGGTTCGAGTCCCACTCGGGGCAACATAGTGAGATCTAGTTCCAAAAAATAGCTGGGCAAGGTGGCGCACACCTGTAATCCTAGCTACCTCGGAGCTCCAGTGGCGCAATTGGTTAGCGCGTGGTACTTATATGTAATCCCAGCTACCTGGGAAGCTGAGGCTGTGATTTGCTTGAGTCCATGGTACCATGGGCAGCGTGAGCCGACAGTTCCGCAGACAAATAGCGAGACCTAGTCTCAAAAAAAAAAAAAAAAAAGAGAAAGAAAGAGAAAACATTACAACTGATAACAATGGAATGTTAAAACTTTTCTATGACGTGGAATATTAAGCAGCTAATAAAAATGATGTTTTAAAGATTTTTCATGACCTGCAAATACAAAATATACAGAATTTGAGGTCCTTTTATGTTGTTATGATATAAAGATAAAGCTTGGATACAAAATACTGTTGCTATATTTAATAGTTGAATTTGCATTGCTCTTGTTTTAAAAAATTAATGTTGAGTATGTTCTTTTAGGTCTGTTGATTGCATACTGCAGAAGATTTGATGTTCAGACTGGTTCTTCATCTATATACTATGTTTCCTCCACAGTTGGTACATTTTTGTTTTTTCTTTTATTATATTGAATTATATTGTCTACAAGAAATAGTTGAGTAAAAAAATGAGCCTTGGGGCCGGGCATAGTGGCTCGAGCCTGTAAGCTTCAACCTATGAAGCAGCCAAGGCTAGCGATCGCAGTTCAAGTCCCACCTGGGGCCTGTGGCAAGACCTAGTTCCAAAAAAATAGCTGGGCGTGGTGGTGTGCGCCTGTAATCCCAGCTACCTGGGAAGCTGAGGCTGGGGATTGCTTGAGTCTATGGTACCCTGGGCAATGAAAGCCTGCAGTTCCATGGGCAAAAATAACAAGACCTAGTCTCAAAAAAAAAAGTCTTGGATTCTAATATTCACCATTAATTAGTAAGTTTTTTCTCCAATCAAAAAGTGATAATTATCTTTTACTCTTTATATATCACAGGGAAATTTCTTGTGAAAGGAACACCTCAGTTTCTCTTTAGATACTTAGGAAAAAGGCCTACACCAGAGCCATTCAGATACAGTTTCTGGGAAGATTTTCAATTCTAGTGGGAAAATAAATATGTGAGAGAATGGTATTGTTAGAAATAAGAACCCTAGCAGCAAGAAAAAACAGCTAAGTAAGTGAAATGAAAAAAAAAAATTGTAAAGAAGAAAAGCAGTCTGAGTCCATTAAGTATGGTATTCTCTTAGGAGTCCAAGACCACTCACTGTGAAAAAATAAGTAACGGTGAAAAGGCAGAGGTAAATGGAGTGTCTATCCACTCTGCTGTGTAATGGTGGCAACTCAAACTTCCTGACACTTTATTGTCTCATAATCAGGTAAACTAAGTGTCTATAAAGACCTGTCCAGCCATCATCTACTGAGATCTTATGCTCATAATGAGTCCCTGAGTCATTTAGAAAAGACCAAATGATGTTGAAGAAGCTAGGAAGTATATAACCATTAATAGGAAGACTTTCAAAACAATCTTTAGTCCTTATGTGTATGTGTTTCAGCATTCTAAAAAGTAGAAGAATTCAGCATCCTTACCACTGACAGAAAAATTAAGACTTTCTTGAATTTTTATCAGATTAATGGTTACATTGTCAGTTTCCAAAATTTTCCAGAAGCTATATAGAATGTCTCTCCTAATTACTGTGCAAGAAAATAACAAAATTAAGGAAAGGCATAGAGCAAAAAAAAAATGTCCTCAGAAACACTTTAACACCAACATCAATGAGGGAATTAAAATCCAGCTTGGGTGACATGTAGAAAAGTCTAATCATTGGTGTTCTCCTTGCAGCCTATGCTCTTGGCATGATAATTACATTTGTTGTCCTGGTGCTGATGAAAAAGGGGCAACCTGCTCTCCTGTATTTAGTACCTTGCACACTTATTACTGCCTCAGTTATTGCTTGGAGACGTAAGGAAATGAAAAAGTTCTGGCAAGGCAGCGGCTACCAGGTATGTTTAAATTTCAGTTACCAGATAATCTTATTATGCCACAATTGTCTAACTTTGGCCTGAATATAGCAGAGCTTAAGCCAAAAGTTATCTTGGATCTGTCAGGATGTCCTAAGTTTTTTTTTCATATTGCCCCCTTACTGTCCACATGCTGTATTGTCTCATCACTTCCCATCCCCCCCTGTAATCTGATGCCCTAATCCTGTTGATTTAAACTAAACTACCAGCCTGGCATGGTGGCTCGTGCTTGTAAGCTTCAGCCTATGAAGCGGCCAGGGCTAGGGATCGTGGTTCAAGTCCTGCCTGGGGACCGTAGTGAGACCTAGTTCCAAAAAATAGCTGGGCGTAGTGGCGCACGCCTGTAATCCCAGCTACCTGGGAAGCTGAGGCTGGGGATTGCTTGAGTCTGTGGTACCCCAGGCAATGAGAGCCTGCGGTTCCACGGGCAAAAATAGTGAGACCTAGTCTCAAAAACAAAAACAAACAAAAAAAAGAAAAACACAATTTAAACTAAACTACCAAGAAGCAGTAGGAGGGTACAGAACAGCTTTTTTTTTTTTTTGAGACTAGGTCTCGCTATTTTTGCCTGTGGAACCACAGGCTCACGTTGCCCGGGGTACCACAGACTCAAGCAATCCCTAGTCTCAGCTTCCCAGGTAGCTGGGATTACAGGCGTGCGTCACCACGCCCAGATTTTTTTTGGGACTAGGTCTCGCTACTTGCCCCCAGCGGGACTCGAACCACAATCCCTGGTCCTGGCCATAGCTTCCTAGGCTGCTACCCACAGGCGTGTGCCACCATGCCCGGCCCAGAACAGCATTTTAACATGAGGTTTAAAAATTCCCACAAAAGTAAATTTTGAAAGATAAAACTATGAAAAGTAAAATAAGTATTGAGTTTTGAGAATGACAACAGATATATGTAGTTAAAAGAGTCTTTAGTTTTTGCAGATAAATAGACCTAATTAAATTATATATGACACTTAGTTTAGTTTTACATGGATCAAATTGACCTTTCTTGATACTGGAATATATTATATTTGAGTCGTTTCTTCATTGAAGCTAAACCCCTTTCTTCTTTTTCTAAATGTTATTGATATTCCAGTAAGGATTATCTGCATTGAAATTAATGAGGGTTGGGGAAACCGTGGAGGTCAGGATCATGACATTGTACCTTTCAGGTTGTTAACTCATTTTTGCCCTACTGAAACAAAGAATCCTTCTCCAGAAATGCTTGTACTTGCATGATATGGTATCATGAACAAAAACAAGATACTTTGGGTGGGTCACTGCACTTCTTTTAGAGTTAGTAAATAAACTGTTTAAAGGTCATGCTCATCTTATTTGTAGTGTCATCTTTATTTAAAAAGTTAGCTGGGCACAGTGGCTCGTGCCTGTAAGCTTCAGCCTATGAAGTGGCTGGGACTAGGATTACGGTTCAAGTCCTACTCAGGACAACACAGTGAGACCTAGTCCCAAAATAATAGCTGGGTGCGGTGGCACGCGCCTATAATTCCAGCTACCTGGGAAGCTGAGGCTGGGGATTGCTTGAGTCTGTGGTACCCCAGGGCAACGAGAGCCTGCGGTTCCATGGGCAAAAATAGCAAGACCTCGTCTCAAAAAAAAAAAAAAGTGATTAACACATTAACTTGAACTACTATAATTAGACAAAATAGAGGTCAAAAAAATTTTAGATAAATTTTGTAAATTTTTTTTTGAGATTGGAGAAAATATTATCTGCCTTGTTTAACATTTCAATTCATATTAATATCCTTAAAACAGTTTATCATCACATCCTTAAGTACACTAGTAAGATAGCTTGTAACTGTTCTATAAAGATGACACCTACATAGAGTTTTTCCTTTTTATAAGTTTTGAAAAATGAAAGTATATCCTCAAACACATATTCTACAAGTAGGCCTTAGATAGTTATTTTTCTTCATTGGTAAATGTTTATTGAGCAGTCCTATGAGCCAATACTACTTTAAGGTCCTGGTGATAAAAGATAAGTTAGAAACAGGTCTATTCTCATGGCCTTAAAAGCTAGCAGGGATGCAGATAGAGTCACTAACAATATAGTGTAATCAGTGTATTAGTTATGGCAAGATGTCTTGAGAATCAGAGGAAGAACACTCTAGCTTTACAGTAGAGTCAACAGTATTTTAGGGAAGGCCTCTTACAGGATGTGAAAATTATATTGACATTTTAAGACTGAGCCATGTGCTCAATATTGAGGGAACCATGCATTCAAAGTCTCAGAGGGAAGAGAGCATGGCACATAAAGTTCAGGGTGACTATAATCCTGAATATAGTTAAGGGAGCAAAAGGAAATAGAAACTGGAGATGGAAGGGAAAGCTCCTGCAAGGTCTTAGAAGCTACTGTAAAGAGTCTGGTCTCTGTGCTAACAATACTGGAGATCAAGGATTTTAAAGAACTCTAAATAAATGAACTGAAGGAGGAAAAAAAAATAACTCTAGATAACTAGAGTTACAATGAGAATAGTAGAATTTTTGATAATCTGTAATTAGGAAAGTAGTGAGTTTAACAGAAGTGAACAGAGGCCGGGCATGGTGGCGCATGCCTATAGGTGGCAGCCGAGGAAGCCACGGCCAGGGCCAGGTATCTTTCTTTGTTCGAGTCCCGCTGGGGGCAACTTAGCAAGCCTAGTCTCAAAAAAAATAGCTGGGCATGGTGGTGTGTGCCTGTAAGCCCAGCTACCTAGGGAGCTGAAGCTGGGGATTGCTTGAGTCTGTGGTACCCCGGGCAATGTGAGCCTGCAGTTCCATGGGCAAAAATAGTGAGACCTAGTCTCAAAAAAATAAAAGAAAAAAAAAAGTAAACGAAGTCAGAAGAAATTTGGAAGTATAGTTGATGGAATTTGGTGATGGATTCAGTGTAAGGAGGGGAGAATGAAGTGGAAATCAAGAGTTCTGGTTGAATCACTGAATGGGTGATTGGTGATAGCATTCACTGAATTGAAAAAGGACAAAAGGGTTGAGGAAGCAGATGGATGACAGTTCAAAGTACCTAAAGAACTGCCAGAAAGAGAGAAATAATAGGCATTTAAGTAAATATTACCTCATGTACAGGAGACAGACCTAGCTAGAGACTGAAATTTGGGAGTGTCATACTCAAGAATGTAAGAATGGGCCGGGAATGGAGGCACATGCCTGTAAGTGGCAGCCTAGGAAGCCACGGCCAGGGCCAGGGATCTTTGTTCGAGTCCCGCCGGGGGCAACGTTGCGAGAGCTAGTCCCCCAAAAAATAGCGTGTGCCTGTAATCCCAGCTACCTGGGAAGCTGAAGCTAGGATTGCTTGAGTCTGTGGTACTCCGGGCAAAGTGAGCCTGCAGTTCCACAGGCAAAAATAGGGAGACCTAGTCTCAAAAAAAAAAAAAAAAAAGAATGTAAGAATATGGAGAGAAAAGACAATACTCAAGACAGAACTGTAATAGGCTTCTACTAGCAGGGACACTTATTAATGAATTGAATTTGAGGCAATTCAGGACAAAACAGAAGAAACAGTGAAATTTTCTTCAGGATTGGAAGTATCTTCAGATTAGAATTTAAATTTGCGACTGTTAGTGAGAGCACATGTAACCCTACAAAAGTAACTGTTTCTTGTTATCATCATTGCCCAACCTTTTACTTATAAAATCTTCCCCTTTAATACAGCTTTTTAAAATGTAATATGTATTTATTACCAAAAAAATTTTAAATGTAGAAAAATGCAAAATAAGCCCACTAAAAGTTCTAATATCCAGAGATACCCATTTTTAAGGTATAAGTGAAATTTCTTCCATGCCATCCTAGGTGTATGGATAGGTGGGTGGATGATAACATATTCTAAAGAGTTCTCTGGTGTTGTTTCATCTTTAATTCTTTGTAAAAATTATTTTGTCTATATTGTATTCGTTCATATGCATGTACCATACTTTACCATTTTCTTTGACCTAGTATTTGTCATTAGGTGATTATCAAGAAATTATTTTAAAATTTGGACAAAACTGATGTGAAAAGATACTCCGAGTGTTTCGGGTTGTCCTTATTCTATTATAATGGCACATAGCTTAATATTATTGACCTCAAATAATGAACTAATAAGATTTTTACAGACCCCCCCAACTCCATTTTTACTTTAATTATTTTTGTTCCTTAATTGCAAAATTATGCATGTCTGCATTTTTTTAAGCATAAGACAGAAGAATCTAAAATAAACATGACCCTTTAGTACCCATTCTTTCTACTCTTCATCCCCAACCCCACCTTAAGTGACAGCCAATTTAAACATTTTATCTGGAACTTCCAAACCTTTTTTTTTAATGCCACCTCACACTAGAAATCATTGAATAGGAAAAATAGTTGACTAGAGATGTTGTATATTTAAAACAGTAGTATCGTGTTTCTTTGGAAATATTTTATAGTTAATTTTCCCTATGGTTTACTGTAATATCTCACCTCCTTTTTCCTTCATGATGTTTATTGAGGAGAAAGAGGATGGTAGGTAAGGCTGTTAATTACTTGATTTATTCTAATGCCTGTTATTAAATTTGAGTGCAAGAAAATGGTGATTAAAAATAACTTTCCTTTGTAGCTTTTAAAATACTGTTTTAAAGGACAAATTATACCTCACTTGTTGCTATGCAACTTAGAGACTTCACAGAAGTGTTTTAGTATTTTATTTAGTCTTTCATCCCTTGTTGTAGATTTCTCTGCTCAAAACAGAACTACTATTCAATAGAATTTCAATAAAACTATAAATTTGAAAATCTTAGTTATATAGTCTTTTCTGTAGCTACTTAGAAATATAGTTACCTTTTCATGAAATTTTTTCTGGAATATTTCAAGAGCTAAGTATTCAATTTCATATAAAGTTGTTCTTTACTTTCTAGAGTAAAGCAGTAGCATACTTACTTTGGCATATAGTCTAAGAGAAATTTTAGGGAATTTTTGTTTCTAATCCTGAATCAGTGGCATTGCAATATGGGCTACTTTACCCTGGGTGGGAGCTAAGTTTTCAGTGGTTACTCTCCAGTAAACAGTGGATTTGTCTCTTAAATGTCACTAGTGCTTCTAATTATTTTTAGAAGTCACAAGCTGTAAATGACAAGTCAGAATGCAGAGGTACTTAGAGCAACTCTGCGTAAGTATCAACAGCTCTCCAGTACTCTATATTAATGAGTGTTCTGTGAGACTATTTCTGGAGATTGGTTCAATTATAAATAATCAGAACTAACAGTAAATGCCAGGTTGGCTGATCTATTTCAGAGACCATCTTTACAAACTGAACCTATTTATAAATATTAGGAAAAACAATTTTATACCAATTTTGCCAGTTAATTTCAACAGCTGTATTAATTTTTAGTGTTCTTAAAAACCTATTTCAAGTTTGTTTCTATATTATTTTTATTGAAGTCAGTAAATATGGAGTAGAGATGTTTACTTCTTAATTTTGAAAGTTTTTTTAATATGTTTATTTAGGGATTAGATTACAGTGTTAACCAGAAGTTATCCAAAGATTAGGAAAGAAGAGGTTTATCACAATTTAGTGTATGTATGCTTATTTCTTCATTTGGATTCAGTTATCAGGGTGAACAGGTCTTGATGAAGAGGGTTTCCCCACCCTTCATTCTGCTGTGACTGCTTCAGTTCTTTATCTCCACAACTCTGACCTCTTAATATGTTTCTGAGTTGCTAGAAGAAAGGGGCCTAAATATAGCTTACATATTTCTCCTTTCCCACCCTCATTTAAATTGACTAAAATTTAATCAAGCCTTCAGCATCTTCACCTAGTGAAATCCTTAGTAGATATATCACCTGTCTTGATATATCACCTAGATGTGCTATTAATCTAGGGGATGTCTTTGACAGATAGAGGACCTCTATCAAACTGAGAACTGGAGTACTGGCAGGTTTTATAAGCTGTCTCCACTATCCAAGACAGTTGTCAACGAATAGCCTTTGCCATGATGTATAATTATATTCTGAACTAGACAAGTCCAGAAATCATGTTTGAAAATGATTCCTCTCTCTGCTTCCTCTTCCAAAAATCACTAGAACTGTTAGTATCAGTTTACAAAAATTAAAAACATTTGTAATGCTAGTCTTGCCTTCTAATTCTTGATCAAGGAAAAGAGAAAAATGTACATCACAATGGTGAAATATAATTATCAATCTAAAAGGCGTTAACAATCTTCACAGACATTAAGTACTTTTCCCTATTTTTAAGTAATTTTATCTGAAGGGTAAAAATACTGAAGACATTCTAGCAGTATTTTTCTTCCTTCATTCCCAAATAGGAGAAAAATTTTATAGCGCATATAGACAGAGTTGAAGTGGTTACTTGAAAAAAGTATAGCTGGTAACTCCTTTAGAATAGTCTATAGTAAATGTATTTTTTATTTTGTTTTCAGTTATCATTTGATCGTTGATTCTTTGGTGGAAATATTTGCCGTGTATTGTTTCCAGATTTCATATATCATTCTAATAACCTTAAGGTTAATTCATGGTGCCAACTAGGTTACATTGTCCCCAATCATAAAGTAGTCTCACATTTACTTGTGGGCCATTTTTAGTTTTTCACTTCTAGGAGTAGACACTGGAAAAATGTCCTGGAATGAGCACCTGGAATATCTTCTTTTTGTGGTAGAGTTCTTGCTGTCATAAGGGCAATGTTCATATTGGGAAATGGAGATAGTTTGAAATCCAGAAAAGGCAACAAGGTTTTCTGAAAGGTTCAGTGTCATCCTGACCATGTCCTTAGGAGTGTAGATGTTGAATCAGTATGTTGTTCAGCTCTATAGAGCACTTTTTTTTTTTAATTGGTAATCATTTTTCCAAAATAGTACTTGAAGGCAAGTTGAAAATTTGCTTTCACTAACATCTTTTGTTTATGCCTAGATGATGAACCAATTAGACTATGCAACAACTGAAGAAAATCCTGTGACTGCTGGTGAACAGATTATCCGACAATAATATTATATGGACCTGCAATAATGTGTCAATTGATTTTTCCCAAAATAGAATCTGACTTTTTAGATTGAATTTTAAACTGACAATCTAGAAGAATGTTCAATTATGTGCTTGCAAATATATATTTTTATGAGCTGGTACTGACAATGACATAAATAATTAAAATACATTTGCTTTTAACTTTGTTAAAGTTGTGCCTTCACATTAAATAAAAGCATGTGTAATTTCCAAGATGTATTATATACAGTATATTTTTCTAAAAAATATCTTGACCCACCCCTATACTTTTCTTACTGAAATCTTTCTTTCAACTCTAATGACAGATGAAAGTATTTCTGTCAAATTAAGTTTCTGAAGAGATTTTACTGTAAAGAACTATGTAAACTTTACACTCTAAAAGAAACTGCTTAAAACCATGTAAGACAGTAGTTCAGTGATGAAATTTTGGGCCATTTATCACTTCAGACATTAGAAATATATAATTTAGGAATATATATAAATGTGTATTTTTGTAGCATAAGGTGTTTTTTTTTTTTTTTATAAATCCCAATCCTTTTTAAAACTTGAACCTAAATTCCTTCAGACTGTATATGTGTTATATTAGAATATTTTTTCAGGTATAGAGAAATATGATAAACAGAACTAGCCACTAAAAGGACTTATAAAAACTGAAATTGACAGTTTCCACTGGTCCATTGTTTCCTTGATGATGTAGCTTAAATTTTACACTAATATTAATTTCATGATTGTATTTCTGATCTTTTAAAAATTCCTATTAATGTTAAAGCCTGTATGTTTTGTAAAAATCATTTTTATTGAATTTTATATTAATACATATAGCTTATAGTTTGAGTATAATATCCCTAATAAGCCTCTGACTTCTCCTTTCCCCATAAAAACCACTGTCTTTCAATTTTGGCAGAGTATGGTTTACATATATATGAAGTGTGCTTACAGAACAGAACTGGAGGCAGGAGCAAGGACATTGGGTATTAGTGTCAATTTCATTACAAGCATTTGAATATATTATCTTAACTCAAGACAAGAATCTCCATTCTTTTTTCTGCATTAGACCAGTTCAACACTTTGGTACCTGCCAACTGAAAATCTTCCATTAAATCTTGATATGGCCTTGAACATTCTCCTGAATGTAAGTGTAAGAAGTCAAATTATTTTCCATTTTCTTTTAGATTTTTCTAAGAAATTCCCCAATGACAAGTGATTTCAAAGGCAGGAGAATTTTACATTTCTCTGTAAATAGTGTTTGAATATGTGAACAAATCTATGATATCTCATTCTACGGCCAGTTCAGTTGATTGAAAGATAAAGTTATTTTAATTATATTAGACCTCTGATATTTGAACAAAATTTAGCTTCTGAGGGATTTGAATGCTTTTAGTTTAATTGCTAACTTTTGCAGAGTAAAATGAGGTAGAGAGCCTCTCCCGATAGCCTCTTTCCATTCAATACCTTAAGGGGCCTTTGGTTTGTGGCAGAGACAAGTATGTGACTGACAAGAAAGGGTTGCTCTTAATTTTGCCTCCATAATACCAAGTTTGAATTTTTTCCAAAGAATCTAATTTTTTTGGCAGGTTCTGGTAGAGTGAAGAACAGACTAAGTACCATTTTAAAGCTCCAATTATATTTTCATTTATGATATCAAGAAAATGTTTGCCAAAGTATGGCTTTTTTAGTAAAATTATCTGCATTCTCTTCCCAGCTTTACAATTCAAAAACTTCAACCACATTTTATGAAGGATTTTTTTTTTCAATTTTGATATTGCTTTATTTCCTTATGAAGAAAATAAATCTCCAAGGGGAACAGATGTTGAATAGTTTTAAGGTCAGGAATTATATCCTAAGGAGCATAAAGTGGTTCCTCAATCGATTATTCATGCATGGATGTATGTACTTTAAGCACGGAATCATTGCATTTTGGTGAGTCAGGCTTAGCACAACTATTTGTTCTGTATCCAGCATACCTTGGGACTAGTTCTTCACATTCTTCTTTTTTTTTTTTTAATTTATTTATATATAAATGTCACATCATTGTATTCCCAGGGATTCACTCCCCACACACACCCTCCCCACACACACCCTCCCCACCATTCCCTCCTCCCCCACTGCCCCAAAGTTGTGTGCTTCAGTTTGGTGCTTAGCTTGTTTTGACTTTTCCTCATGGCTTTTGCTTATATTTTCCCTATATCCCATATATTAGTGAAACCATTTGGTTTCTGTCTTTTTCTTTTTGACTTGTTTCTGCTGATATGATTTCTTCTAAGTACATCCAAGTTATAAAATCATCAAATTTGTCATTTTTAATTGATGAGTAATATTCCATTATGTTATATATACCACATTTTTTCATTCAGTTATCTGTTTTGGGGCATTTGGATTGCTTCCAAGTCCTTGCAATTATAAATAGTGCTGCAGTAAACATCCAAGCACAGTTGTCCCTTTGTACCCACATTGAGGTCTCTTTTGGGTAGATTCCCAACAGAGCAATTGCTGGGTCAAATGGTAGTTTCATTTTCATTAATTTGAGGGTCCCCCACACAGCTTTCCATAGTGGTTGGTCCAGTTTACATTCCCACCAGCAGTGTAAGAGTGTTCCTTTCTCTCCACATCCTCGCTAGCACTTGTTGTTGCCTGTTCTTTGGATTTATGAAGAATGTTTAAAATATCAAAAGTCTAAAATCTAATTTCTTTCATAAAATTCTTTTTTTTTTTTTCTTTGAGACTAGGTCTCACTTTGTTGCCTGGGGAACTGCAGGCTCATGTTGCCCAGGGTACCATGGACACAAACGATCCCCAGTCTCAACCTCCCAGGTAGCTAGTATGCCACCATCCAGCTACTTTCTGAGACTAGGTCTCACTATATTCCTCTGGTCAGGTCTTGAACCTGTGGACTCAAGCAATTCCTAGCCTCGACCTCGCTTCTTTCATAAAATTCTCTTTTTTTTTTTTTTTTTGAGACTAGGTCTCGCTATTTTTGCCCGTGGGAGGCTCATGCTGCCCGGGGTACCACAGACTCAAGCAATCCCCAGCCTCAGCTTCCCAGGTAGCTGGGATTACAGGCGTGCTCCACCACGCCCAGCTATTTTTTTGGAACTAGGTCTCGCTACGGGCCCCAGCTGGGACTCGAACCGCGATCCCTAGCCCCAGCCGCTTCATAGGCTGAAGCTTACAAGCACGAGCCACCGTGCCCGGCCTTCATAAAATTCTCTTTTGTCGAGCCATCTCACTTATGAAGGCAGTAAAACTTATTCTGGTATGCCTAGAATTTATTGATTAAATAAAAATGAGAAATAAAATCTTAAGTTTCTCCATCCTTAATATTAGCTTTATATTGTACTTAAACAATTATGATAGCAATCTACCTGAAAAAAATTTATTTTAATAAAGTATCAAAATATTTTGAGAAAGTGAGCAAAGAATAAGATGAAAATTTGGCTTTATCATTTCTTTGTTCTAATCCTGCCACCACCGATAACTGTAAGGGAAAGAGAAGTCTTTACCCAAAACTTGTCTTTGAAACAGTAAGATGTATTATTATGTAACTGCAACAAAATTAATTACCTCTTAAAAGTTCTCTATAACACTTCTGTAGGTTATAATTCAGAAATGAAGTATCTCAAATTATATATGACAATAACTTTAGTTCAGCAAAAATCATGATGATTTGTGGGGAAAAACCTTAATTTTCTAATACATTGTATTTTCTTTTAGTTTATAGATTTTTTTAAAATAGCAATACATTATTAGTAGAATCTGGAATTTATTTCTTTTGAAGGAAGACAATGTGCTTTTGCCATTCATAGATGTACATGTCCATATGTATTTTGAAGAAATGGTATATTTATAGTAAATACAAAGGAACTTTGCTTTTCTTTTTTTTTTTGAGACTAGGTCTCGCTATTTTTGCCTGTGGAACCGCAGGCTCACGTTGCCCCGGGTACCACAGACTCAAGCAGTACCCAGCCTCAGCTTCCCAGGTAGCTGGGATTACAGGCGCACGCCACCATGCCCAGCTTTTTTTTTTTTGGAACTAGGTCTCGCTACGGGCCCCAGGCGGCACTCGAACCGCGATCCCTAGCCCCAGCCGCTTCATAGGTTGAAGCTTACAGGCACGAGCCACCGTGCTCGGCCCACAAAGGAACTTTTCAATTTTCCTTTGTTCTGTTCTAGTAAAAAGGAAAAATTATCCTTAGATTTGACAAATAATAAATACTGACTGTAGCCAGGCACGCTGGCTCATGCCTGGAAGCTTCAGTCTATGAAGCGGCTGGGGCCAGGGATTGTAGTTCGAGTCCCGTTCCGGGCAACATAGCGAGACCTAGTCCCAAAAAATAGCTGGGCGTGGTGGCGCACACCTGTCATCCCAGCTACCTGGAAAGCTGAGGCTGGGGACTGCTTGAGTCTGTGGTACCCCGAGCAACGTGAACCTGTAGTTCCATGGGCAAAAATAGCGAGACCTAGTATCAAAAAAAAAAAAAAAAAAAAAAAAAAAAAAAAAAAAAAAAAAAAAAATACTGACTGTAAATCATTTTATACCTCCTAGAATAAGGATACCCTAAAATCAAGAGATCTAAATGAAATGACTGAATCTTTTGGAATTTGACCCTCTTATGTAGTCATGTTTGGATTACTGAATTTTCAACTAGACAAAGAATATGTCACTATACTAGACATAGTATAGTGAAGACTATGTAAATTGTCTTGTTTATATTTCCATACTTGAAGACAGTCTTTCAATCTATGAAAATATTCTTTGGAGAAACATTCTTCAAACAATGTTTAGAGTAGTTCTACAAAATTGGCAATTAGGACAAGTGAAAGAACACAATATAGTATGTTTTATTTATTTTTAGGTATTAGAAATATTTTAAGTAACTTTCTAAATGAATTTTTAAAAATACCTAAATATCTGATTCACCTGCAGATTTCCCAGTAGAAGTCAATATAAATTAGGTAGATTTTGCCCTTTTTTATGCCTTATGTTGTACTTTATTTAAATGAAAACCTTTAGTATATATGATTGAACTTAAGTGATTGCTTTGAGCGTGAGATTTTTTTTTTTTAAACACTAATGTGTAAGTGTAAATTTTATTTTTATGGAAGAGGATTTAAAGTCTGAAAACTTTTTAAGTATTAATTTAACAGTGCTTTACAACTTTTCATTATGTGCCAGTATTGACAAGAAAGATTTTTAATGTATTAAACTCACCATGGTATTCAATAAATTTTATTTTAAAATAAAACTTGAATTTGTTTTATTTTTAATCGCAAAACGTAGTTGATAGTGAACTAACAATGTTCTTAGATGTTCGTGTAAGGTGCAAATGGTAGTAACCATTTATAAAATTGTGTATTTAAGTCCAACAGATTATAAAATCTACGTTTTCTGTCATTTACTGAAAATTTTATATTGATACACAATTGCCTTTTATGACTTGAATTACTGTCTTATAGACTTTTTTTGACTGAAAAATCCTACCACTAGTGACGAACAATAGTAGGCACTTAGAATTTTGCTGATATTGCTCATTATTCTCACGTATTACTAAAATCTCTACTGCGAATGTATTAGCTTTGTAACTTAGATGTGATTGGCCTAGATGTATACCCATAGGGTTTGTCTTACTTCCTCCATGCCCTGCTTCAGTGGGACATTGTTTCTTCCCAAATATCTGGAATGATTCATTTTAAAAAAAAAAAAGTTACACTCTTTAGGAAGAGAGGGAGTTTAGACAGCTAGAACACATGGGTGGATGAGGAGACTTACTTTTCACCGTGTATTATTTTTGCATTTTGCATCTTCTGTTATATGTCCTTATTAAATTTCAAAATAGGAATCTAAAAGTATACGTTCAATTCTTTTCCTCTTAAAAGATATTTGTACTTATACATGGTTAAACAGCAAATTAACCATGTTTTTTTTTTAGTAAGCCATGTAAACAGTCTAATGTATATATTATATAATATATATACCTTACCCTTATGTCCTTTAAAATTAAAATTTGTCTTGCTATAAAATGATAGACCTGTGTTTTATTTTAAGAGTGTGTCTGGATAATCTTAGGAAGTCTAGATCAGTTTTCAGATTTCTATATCCTGTGGTCCTTACCCAAATGGTCACAATTTTAAATTAAATGTGAAAACTAGGTATCACCGAAAAATAATCGAAAACAATGACCAATTCTAGGCAACACTAGTGATAAAACATCCTTCCTAAAAACTTTCGGAAACTTTAACTACCTCATGAGTTTCAGAAAAGACTGCACTTATAGCAATTCAGACTTAGAAAAATTCTGGAAAACATTTCTATTAACTGTGAGGGTATTAATTCTTAAGTCTCCTTGAAGGTTATAAATAAATATTTCTTAGTGTTGGCTAAAATTTAAAGTCTATGGCTTGGCATGTCAGTCTGTTTAATAAAATAGTTTACAAGTCATATCTCAGTGTCTTATCCCTCTAAGTATTCTACTACTTGTCTTTTTGCCATTGTTATCTGGAAGATTTCCTTGATATTATCATTCAACCCTGTTACTGATTTTTGATTTTTGCTAATATGCTTTAACACCCAAGAGCCCTTTTTTGCTAACACTGTTTTTATAGTACTTACTGCTGTTACACTGATACCATATATTTTCTTAACTCCTTGAAAAAAATTAATGATAGGGTTTTGCTTGCTTGCTTTGAAATTGTTGTTTATAGTAACTTCTTCCAATTCCATTTTGGCTTGTTATATCTTATAAGTTTATTTTAAATGGAAGCAATCTTAAGTTTTCTGCTCATATGTGAGGATGAGGTCCTAAAGTCCAACTTGGCACTATTAGCACGTAAGTGGGGGGCTTATTAATAATTGCGAAGTATATTATAGGCTCTGCTGCTGGGAAACGCCAATGTCAGTATCTTAAGTGCTTTCTCTTGGCTTGATCAGGTACCTCAAAAACCTAATCTCCCTGAATTATGTGGTTAGGAAATATGTTGCCAGTCCCAACATTCTATTTGCAAGCATTCACTCAAACACCAAGTGTTATCAAGGCTGCCCTCAATTTTCATTGATAGTGTTCAGGCCAGAAACCTCTCATTTTACTCTCTTCAGAGAGCAAACCAATTTCCTGTCAGGGCAGGAAGGAAGATGTGCCCAGAGAAATGTAGTGGGGAAATCTGTGGCTGTTGATAAATTGAAGGATTAGAAAACTACTCTTTTTAATTCCTCATGAAATAATTAATTTAGGCAATGATCACTGGCATGTAAAACCATTAGAAGAAAGAAGGGCATAAATTGTCAGCATGTGAATCATTGATAAATCTTAGTACTGCTAAAAGTGAAGTAATCAGATACTGTAAGCCTTGCAGCATCATGCAATGTAAAACAGAAAGTACCAAGAAGTGTTTTTGTTTTGTTTTGCTTTGTTTTTGAGACTAAGTCTCGCTATTTTTGCCTGTGGAACCACAGGCTCACGTTGCTCAGAGTTCCACAGACTCAAGCAATCCCCAGCCTCAGCTTCCCAGGTAGCTGGGACTACAGGCGCATGCCACCATGCCCAGCTATTTTTTTGGAACTAGGTCTCGCTATGTTGCCCCCGGTGGTACTTGAACCACGATCCCCGGTCCCGGCCGCAGCTTCGTAGGCTGCCGCTTACAGGTAAGCACCACTGTGCCCAGCCCCAAGAAGTGTTTCTGAGAAAAAAAAAAAAACAGATATGATCAAATCTAGAGGACCAACTACAGTTATGGGAAATAGTGAGGATGAAAGAACAAGTTAAATGACAAGGGAGCAAACTTACATTAGAAAATGCAGAATTCTACTGGACAATTTTTGCAACAAATCAATGGCGAGTGATCTACATTGTGAGCGAGATGTTGCTCTAAATTAAGAGAAACTTCTATGTTATGATATTCATATCACCTGTGTGAACCCTGTTTGTCCCATTCAACAAACCATCTGAATACGACATTTATTAGCAAAATGGGAAATTTTGGTTTTGAAATAGATACAAGAAAAAACTAAATAATCATTGTTCACTTTCTTAGATGTGACAATGGCTTCAGGTACAGTTTTCAGAGATGTAGATTAAAATACAGAGGAGCAAAATGACATAATGTCTTAACTTAAAATCCTTCAGCTAAGAATACAAGTAAAATGGCAAAGGATAAAGCAAATGCAACAAATTTTTGGTAAGAATTGCTTCTAGGTTATTGGAGTCGTTACTATTCTTGCATCTACAAAATTTTTCATTAAATATCTTCTGTCACTCGTTTCATGGAGTATCACAAAGGAATAAAATCAGATGTATCCCCAGCCTCAGCCTCCCAGGTAGCTGGGATTACAGGCATGCACCACCACACCCAGTTATTTTTTGAGACTAGGTCTTTATGTTGCCTGGGGCGGCATGCCATTCCTAGTCTCAGCCTCCCTTCCAGGCTGGGATAAAAGCTGCACGTCACCATGCCCGGCCTAGTTCTTGGTTATTTTATGTTTATGTGTTTTAGTTTTACTTAGCATTTTATGTGTGCAATAATTGGCTTTTCTGATCTCAAAATATATTAGGTTAAGGTTAGTTACCTGATCATTATCCCTTGAGATCTTTATGAAATAAGATAAAAATCTCTTACAAATAATGTGGCAAGTGTATACATATTCTTAACACATAAACACACATATATACTTAGAGTAACTACATTTTAATGGTACTTATATTCATTTTAAGGACCTACTTATGTTGCATTTTAAGGACCTTCTATCAGTTAAATTGTTATTAAGTTAGGAGATATATTAGGAATGTTAATATATAGTCGAAATTATATTCAATATCAGGAAATCTTATCTTTTTAACAATTCCTTCTTTTCAGTTTTTATCAATAGCCTATGTAAATCCAATATCCTATGAAAATCTTTTTTTTTAATCGATCCAGAATAATTATCAAAGCACACTGGTGTCAAACTAGATAGAACTACCAACTAATAATTTAAAAATTGGGCTGAAGCAAATAAAAAAGAATTATAAAATATTTATTACCTGCACATTGTATAACTAGTTAGCATATTCACATACAATAAAATAGAATAATTTTTATTATCATCTATTTCAAGTGCTATTCACTCAATATCCATGACATGCCAGGCACTGAACTAAGTCACTGGGCTTAGAGTTTAATACTTAAAACACTTTAAACACTTCAGAAGTTTTGGGTTGCCATTCTAAAAGCTTTTCTATTGCAACTCAGGTTAATTATTTTGTAAGAATTCTAAGAAAGAAAATCCATTAATCCTCTCTCCAGAGTACAGAGTTACATCTTTAGATTGTATTTTATCAGAGGTTTTTTTTCCCCAACAAATATTAAATGACATATATTTGTTTATCAAGCTAAGATACACTAGAGAATGAGATGTACTAGGATACACTGGTAAAAAAGATGGATACGAGTTTGATTCTTGAACATTTTCAATGGCAGGGAGTGAGGGTGATAAGTAATTGATACAAAAAGAAGGTAAGGATAATTACTAAGTTAATTCTTACTAAATTAATTCTAAATAATAAGCTAATAGGGCTTACTACTGGAGTTCTACTCTTATCACTTAAATGTCTTGGACAGTAATGCCTCTCTGCCTTTGAATGTTTTTTCTACCTAGAAAACCTGTCTCCTATAGCTATCTTTCGAATTCATCCTACAAGACTCAGTTCACATCCTCCTGCCTCCAAGTTGTTACAGGTTCAACTCAAGAGTTTACAGTTATCTGACAATTGGTATCCGAGAGGGAAAAACAGCCATTTCTAACCTTGCAGAGCTTCATTGTGTTCCCAACGCTTATTTGGACAGTTGTGGCTACACAAATATCCAGTCTATATTGAGTAGCCTATTGCTTTTTCTGAACTTCCAAATTCTTTCTAAATCTGACTTTTGGCATATTATCTGCTCTGGCAGTTTTAAATCAAGCTTCCATAGCTTTTCCTTTCCTTGTTACCAAAAGCATGCATACTAACATAACGGAACAAATTTCCATATACATTAATCCAAAACGCATACAAGAATTCACTACTTGGCCTGGCACGGTGGCTCGTGCCTGTAAGCTTCAGCCTATGAAGCGGCCGGGTGCCAGGAATCGCGGTTTGAGTCCCGCCTGGGGCCTGGAGCAAAAACTAGTTCCAAAAAAATAGCTGGGCACGGTGGCGCACGCCTGTAATCCCAGCTACCTGGGAAGCTGAGGCTGGGGATTGCTTGAGTCTGTGGTACCCCAGGCAACGTGAGTCTGCAGTTCCACGGGCAAAAATAGCAAGACCTAGTCGCAAAAAAAAAAAAAAAAAAAAAAAAAAAAAAAAAAAAAAAAAAAAAAAAAAAAAAAAAAAAAAAAAAAAAAAAAAAAAAAAAAAAAAAAAAAAAAAAAAAAAAAAAAAAATTCACTACTTGCCCATATAACCCAAAGTGATGGTGTTACCTGGAGAAGGTGAAATCGGGTGAGAAAACAGGTAAAACAAATAACCAAACTTACAAAAAACAAAACAAAACAAAAACAAATTTACTCATTAAAAGACAAATTAGAGAAGAGTCACTGAGGGGTACAAGGGAACCCCTTTGGTGATGCTACCACACAGTCCAGTCTCTAGTCCAAAAAGCACATGGCTGCAGCAGCCTTGTGCATCTGCAAAATGGCAACTGCCCCACCTTAAACCAGATGAATGAGTTAAGATGGCGCCGCCACTCCTTTTTCAAAGACACAACCCCACTCACTGCAAGCCAGAAGAAGCCAAGATGGTGTCATCGCAGGATGGAGTCGTTGATCCTTCTCCAAAAGGCACAAGCTCTGCCGGGCACGGTGGCTCGTGCTTGTAAGCTTCAGCCTATGAAGCGGCCAGGGCTAGGGATCGCGGTTCGAGGCCCGCCTGGGGCCAGTAGCGAGACCTAGTTCCAAAAAATACAGCTGGGCGTGGTGGCGTGCGCCTGTCATCCCAGCTACCTGGGAAGCTGAGGCTGGGGATGGCTTGAGTCTGTGGTACCCGGGACGAGAGCCTGCGGTTCCATGGGCAAAAATAGCTAGACCTAGTCTCAAAAAAAAAAAAA
>PVHY01008051.1:0-63790 GCA_004024945.1 Uropsilus gracilis
ACCACCACGCCCAGCTATTTTTTTTGGAACTAGGTCTCGCTACGGGCCCCAGGCGGGACTCGAACCACGATCCCTAAGCCCCGGCTGCTTCATAGGCTGAAGCTTACAAGCACGAGCCACCATGCCCGGCCTTTCTGGCTACTTGGATGTAGCAGCTCCAGTGAATGACTTCAGAACTATAGGACCCCCTTATAAGTGTCCCACCCCCCACCCACCAGTGAGTCTTTGGTCTCTTTTCCAGGCTTGGGTTCACCCCTGGGTTGACACCCAACACCCACCCCTCAAGAACCTACTATCTTCATGTTCTGGCCCCTTTCCTGGGGGTTATGTTCAGCACACATTTCCAGACTGTCTGGCACTCCAGACCACCTGGTTCATCTGTCTACTGATTTTTCCTTATCCCCTGACATGATCTTTAGGTTGGGATGTGTGTGATGACTGTCTCTCTCCATCCCAAAGACAGGTCCTGGGGGCAGGACCTGGCTTTTCCACATTTGTGTCTCCAGCTCTAGGCAGTGACATCCCCTCCATTCTACTTCCTAGAGAATTCACACTAGTTCTCTCAGTTCCTGCTGAGCTGGGTGGTGGGAAGCCCTGGTCTTCCCTTCTGAAGGCCATCAGAGGCTGGTATTCTGTTCCTACAATTATCTCCGCTCTCTTCCTTTCACAACAGGGGTTGAGGTGGGATGGTGGGGCTATTTCTGTTACTGGCAACTCAACAGGTTCAGGAACTCTACTGTGGACTCCTTACCAGAGAAAGGATGGGTGGGGAGAGTCTGGATAGAGAGCCTTACAAATAGAGGGAACAGCACGTACTTTTTTTGGAACAGCACGTACTTTTTAAGGCACAGGGATTGAAGAGTGCAGGGTGTATATAGGGAAGAGACTGCTGGTTGCTGCTGCAATATTCATTATCTCCTGTCTTACTAACAGAATCCTTACATTCTTGGAGGAAATGCCAGCATTCCTTGCAGACAGTAGGAACAGGTAGTCAAGTTCTGACCAATGACAGATACGAATTGGGTAGGATTTCCAGGAGTTATTTAAAAAGAGGATTGATTCAGTCTTTGTTCCTTTCTGCCTGGAGCTGGGATATGATGACTGGAGTTGTGGTAGCTACCTTGTGATCGTGAGGCCTTGAGAAAGAGAAGTTAATCCTGTACTTACCTTCAGACTTTGTTTAATAACTTTATGTTTAATGAGAGGACAACATATTCCTATTTTGTTCAAGCCATCTTTCAGAACGATGTCACCTGCAGCCAGACTGAAGAGGGCTATTAATATCTCCTTCTTTGTCTAGATGGTCTTGGGTAAACATCTCCCCTCAGGAGGGCTCTGAGAAGCAAAAGGGATAAGGGGAAGAGGAACAGAGCCTAGATGTGGAGTCAAATCTGGGAGGAGGTTGGGGGTGCCCAGGAAGATCATCATCTAGAGATGGGCCAGGTGAGGGAATGTCCCGAGAGGCTGAAGTGAGAAGGCACCCTACCTAGACTTAGGGCTCACCCACTGTTGTCAGTAACAAATCTGCTGATAAACATGTTAACATGCAAAACTTACAAAGATCCCCAGCAATGCCACTTCATTCTTTCCAAAACACGTAAGCAACACTTGGAATGCTTGAATATACAAGAGACATGCCAGGGCCTCCCCAATTGTCACTCCTGTCCACCACATCTAGAGGGCAAAGGGCCTTGGACTGAGCTGTGGCCAGCTGTTCAGTGAGGTCACGGATGCCACCAGCCCTATGACCAGATCCAGGGTGATGACAAGAGGCCCTTCTGCTGGTGAGCACTCAAGGACACAGAGTACTCAGGTGAACAGCACAGCTCATTATTTGAATGAAGAGACAGATGCCCAAGAGGCGATGGCTCAATCAGAGGCACATTGCCTTTGTATTCCTTTGGCAGGGAAGGAGCTGGCATCTAGTTCACAAAAGCCATGATCAGTCTAAATACAACAGACAGCTGTCTTTCCACTTCTTCTGTTCTCCTTGCCCAGGCTGCTCTTCTCCCATACAGTCACACTGCTGTGTGTCTTCTCTCACACTGCCCCCCGCCCCCGAACCTTCCTGACCTCCTGTTCCAAATTGCACCACCTCCCACCTCCTTCCCGTTTCTCTGTATCTGCTTTATCACCCAACAGACCATCTATTTCCCATCAGCTCCATGATGAAGGGATCCACATGTCTGTTTCACAGCTGCATCCTTGGCACCTAGGACAGAGGTGGGCACAGAGCAGCACCTGCTCTGTACATGTTTATTAACAGGATGAATGAATGAATGAAAGAATGAATGAATGAATGGCCAAGCTTCACTAATAGAACTTGCACAATGAAAACCTTTGCATGGCTTGTTCTACGGGAGATGTGTCCCCAGTGCAGCCCTCACCCCCAGTGATACACCCAGCAGGAGCAGGAGCCCCTGGCAGCCGACTCACTGAGCCCTGTGAGCCAACACTCGCCCTTATAAGGGCAGGTTGGAAACAAAGCTGAAATTGTCCGCTGCTTTCCTCATGGAAAAAAAAACAAAATAGGTCCTTCTGCACCTTTGTGATCACGGCCCCACATCACTGAGAGGGTGGCCGTGTGTGCATCCAGGCACGTTTATGTGGTGAGATGTCTGATATCACACTGCTTCCAGCGTGACCACTTAGCGGGTGGCCGGCCTGAGCCTCACGTTTTCTTGCCTTTTAAATGGCGCTTCTATCACTGACTCCTGCAGCTGGCAACTGGGAAGGCACCCAAGGGGTCTGCTGGGGCTCTGGATGTGTTCTAGAGCTTGGCTGGGTGCTGGCCACACAGGGTGTGCACAGAAGCCTAAACTGGTGTTTTTACACGTGAAGTCTACATGAATGACAAAGAAAACACAGAACTTATTTCAAGTGCTGTGAGGATGGAACTGCAACACTTGGCTTATAGGGATGACTAGTGAAAACTCTTGGCCCTTAGTAAGTACACACGTGTGAGCTTTCTCTAAGTGCATGCTACTGGGACCCTGTAGGTGTGGAGTTGGCCAGCGTATGAGGTGGGTGGGCACCCATGTCAGCAAGTGAATACACATGTGCCTTCTTAACAGAAGTGCAAACACCTACTGGAGGACATGCTTGTGAGCATGCATGCCTGTGCAGAGTGGCTGAACTGAAGGGGTGCGGATAAGCTATGCTCCTCATGCCAGGTAAGTGGGGGGTTGGCTGGCACCGGTCTGTTCTTACCCATCTGTCGAGGAAGCAGGAGAGTGAAGGCCTGCTGGTGGTTCCAGCACCCCTTTTCTTCCCACATACTGACTTCTCAAAGATGCAAATTCCCCTTCACTCCATGCAAACAAGTCCAAGAAAGCCAAGGCTGCCTCCCCTCAGGCTCAAGCAACAAAGTGGTGATTGGACCTCAGCAACTCCCCCACCCTGCGATGCAGCTTGGGCACCAGAGCCAGCTGCAGTTGGTTCCTGTTTCCCAACCACAGATTCTCTCTCTTCCCTGGGGGGCTCAGGTGTTCTGCAAAGATCTGGGTTGGGCTGACAGTGGCCCCCACTGGCTATGGGACTCTGGGGAAGGCAGTGTCCTCTTCACAGAATTTACTGGCCAGGCAATAAATCCTTCCCAAGTCTGGTGTTTGGGGACATTCTGAAGTCACTGTGCCCGTTCCCCCATCTCTCCCAGCAGACTGGAGGCTGAGTTCCCGCCTATGGTCACTTTCCCCATCTCCTAGATGCCAGCCCCCCATCAGGGACAGAGGTCATCAGTCCTAGATGTCCCACACTGGGGGCTAGGCAGGGGCTTAAAACACACAAAACTCCCCTCTGGATCCATCCTGGTAACAACAGCCCAACCCACCAAGCAGCTATCTGGGGTATCTCCACCCCTAAGCCTCACCCCCATGGACTTGGGTTCATGCTTGAAATGTCTTGAAGTATCCAGGAAATCAGGAGAGAAGTAAGTGAAGGACACAATGTGAAAGCAAGAGTGGCAGATGCTCAGAGGATTTGGGTGCCATGTGACACCAACAAGCACCCAAATGCCACCTTGGCCCCTACCTGGTCTCCATCCCTGGTTCTGGTACCGATTCAGAGCCTGCGGGCACCTGGATGCAAACGTGTCAGCCCCAGGGCTCCGCCCTGGGAAGTGGTAAACCACAGTGGCCAAACCAGTTCCCAGGCATAGGTTTCTGGGCTATCAATTCTCAACCCAGGGCACACCTGTGACCCCCCGCCCTTCCACAGAAGCACCCCCACTATCTGGGGTCTGAGCCCAGGCAGTATCTGCCTCCAGATCAGGCCAGTCCAGCATGAGGCAGTCTCTCTCCTACACACACGTTTCTTAATTCAAAAGTGAGAATCTGCTGCATGTAGCTGCTGAGCCCAGCCTCCTCTACTCAAGAGCCTCTTCTTAGAGGAAATTAGGAACTCGTAGTCTCTTCCAGAATACTCCTTTCCTGCATGCCACTCCAAAACAAGAAAAACCCACAGGTAAAGATTTGTTGGGAATAAGAATCATGGTCCAGGGAGAGACTAGAGTAGGCCGTGTCTCCCAAATGCCCAGTGTCTCAGAAGCCCAGAGCTCCCAACTGGCAGGTCACTCCCACAAAAACAGTACTAGAACTCACACTACTGGCACTCGTCATGTGCCAGGTATACAATGCTAGACTTTTACGATGGACTTTCTCATCAAGCTGTTCTCACTAACAAATGTAAAAACTGAGCTTCTGTGTGTTTAATTAAACTGAACACTCACACAGCAGGTAAGCCCCAGAGCCGAGGCAAATTGGCCCTAGAGGAGTGGGAGTTGGAAAACATCCTTGTAGAGGGCTAGTGACTGTCCTATCCCAACAGGCCTGGATCACGTGGCGCCCTCTGCTGGCCTTGGGCCCACCCTGCCCCAACCCTGAGCTATCAACACTCTTAAGAGTCCACTCTGCCCTCCACACATCTTCCCTCCATCCATCCACAAGGAGGCTCAGGGCAGCCATATCCATAGAAGGTATTCCTCATACCTCAGTGCAATCTCTCCTTGGTGACTCTGTCATAATGTGGGGGCCGGGGAGTGGGAGGGAGGAATGTGAGCAGAGTGTCTTGGCTGCTGACCAGAGTGGAGTCTTAGTGCAGATGATCATGGCCCCCCCAGAGTCCCCCACTCCTCTGGTACCTGACTCAACACAGCCCACAGACATCTCCTCCTGCCCACAGACATCTCCTCCTGCCCACAGGCCAGCAGAAGGAATTCTCAGAACTTGGTTCCAAGGTCTAGACTGTCCTCATGAGGACAGGACACAGGAACTAAGTCACAGCTTCCTGCTCTTTCTGCTTGGCTCCTGGGTGGGGACACACCATCTAAACATGATGTAGCTCTTCGTCCACTCCATAACCATTGGTCAGGAAGGGCTGGGATAGCAGGTAGAGGGATAGGATGGCAAGTGCCAGGACAGGAGAGGTCACTGTGACCACCAGCTCTCCAAGTCTGAGGGGGCTCCCATAGTCATAGATCAGCACAGAGGGCAGTGGGCTAGCAGTGGGCCAAGGGGGGGTGACAGAGGAGTCATCTGGTTAAGCCAATCAGCACCCTTTGATAACCTTATTGGGTCACATTGAAATCCATCAACTCGCAGATGGTTCCTACCTTAGGTCTTCTGTTCCAACCTTACCCCTCAACTCCAGATTTAAGACACCCAGTGCCAGCCCAGCAGGCCCTCAGATGCCAAGCAGGTATCTCCTGTGGAGTAGGTCCAAAAATGATTCCTGATTTCTAGCTCCAAGTCTGATGCTCTTGCATCAGGTAATGGCAACTCAACTACCTCACTGCTCAGAAACGTCTCCTCACACTCTCCTTGGCAGTAGTAAATGCTGTTGGCTCAACTTTCATAATGTTTTAAGGTTCTAGTTCCTTCTCCCCATCTCCACTGACAGTAAACATGGGGTCTCCTGTCCTCTATCCTTGTCCCCTACAGTGTATTTCTAACAAAGCAGCCAGAAGGTTCTTTTAGAGTAAGATGTCCCTCCCCATGTTCACCACCTTTCCACAGCTCCTGTCTCACCCGGAGTGAAACCAACACTTCAGTCACCTTAAGACCCCACAAGGGTCTATAAGTCATCTTCTTATCTCCTCCCTCACTCTGCAACACCACCTCAGGGTCTTTGCATTTTCTGTTCTCTGCCTGGAATGTTCGTATTCCTTCATCTACAAGGGATCCTTTGTATTAGGGCAGATTTGTCTGACCAACCATCTCTCACCAGGGTTTCTGTGTCGGCAACACCTGTCACCTCTGACATACTACATCTCTGTTAACTGTGACTAGAATGTCAGCTATACGAGATCAACTCCAAGAGAGCAGGGGTTTGGGCATTTTTAAAACATTACTGCTCTATCTTCAGCAGCTAAAATAAAGTGTCTGGCACATAACTGTTCAAAAAATGGTAAGAGCACTACAAAGTAACAGGGCAGCAGAGCTTTCCCAGGTTTGCATTGGCAGTACTGGGAAGCCAGAGTTCTCATGCCTCTTCTTCAGATTTGGACAGAAAGGACCAACTGCAAGGACTGTTCCTCACAGGAATGCTAATCTCCTTTCCACATCTCAAGCCCTCCTTCTCCCATTTTCCCACAAGTCCTTTCCTTATCTCATCTCTCCATTCTATGCTCAGCTAAAGTCAGTCACTTCCTTAGAGAAGCCTCCCTGGTAGTCCCCTCCATGCTTACTCCATGTCCCCCAGGCGCTATGACACTCAGCAGTGACTAATTTGCAAACAGCGCCAGGCTGACCTGCCCCAGCACCTTAGTTTAGTGGCAGCTGGCCAGTAACCAACTAATATTACCATAATTACAGTAGATATTGAGGGACTTGTTGTTTGTGACAAAACTGAATGACTACTCTACGTTGTATCAGTTCTTTCAAATTCTAGTGGACCTGGTCAACACAGCCCTGACTGGATCTGGCTTAGTCTCACAGCCAGATGGACAGACAGGGAGGGGTTCAAACCCGTCAGGCCATCCCATCCTCTATGTTCATGCTAAGTCTGAGGACCACTAAATTCTGCTTACCCAAGGAGACTGTAACAAACACAGAATCTTTTTCCTTATAGTGATTTTTTAAAATTCCTTCCACCAAACCACCCATGCCCATATCCCATCCACCACTCTCCCCGAATCCTTTCACCATGTCCCTGTGAACTGGTTCCAAGATTTGGCAACTGTGAAAGAAACAGAGTATTACCCTATTCCCAAAGACCTACTGAGTCAAAATTTGCATCTTAACATACTTGCTTGAAAAGTACTGCTCCAGACTACAGCATCTCAGCACTACGTGCTAAGAGGATGTAGAAACCCCTCATGAGTTCCAAGTCCAGCATACCTCCATTTGAAAGATGAGGCATCTGAGACTCATGAGTCAGTATACTCCCTGTCAGAATCCATTTTCTGGACACACTGACCTCTAAGTTCACTCAAATTTTATCCTGTCTTAAAAGTCATTATGCCTGTTCCCTGCTCTACTCCCACTTTTGAACTTCAGGGCTGCTGTATATGCCTTGGTACCTATTCTCTTGGCCGTCAGAGCTGGACACCAGGTGGTGCCTGGGAAAGTGGCTGGGTCACAGCAAGAAGGTGAGGGAGGGGCCTTCTTGAGAACAAGGTGGGAGGCGCCCAGGTACGCCCTGAGCTGGGGCAGGGAGGTGGTTTAGAGGGCCTGTTTGCTCTGCCAGGCAGGCTGTGCCCAGACCACTGCAACTCCCTGTGCTACCCTCCACCCTGCAGACAAAAGCTAAGCTGAGAGCCCCCTCCCTGTCACCTAGCCCCCGTGGGAATGGCTTAGGCCAGGAGCTACCATCAAGCCTGCTCCCTTCTCCCAGGGCCTGGTGACTTCTTGACAGGTTACAGCCCCAAAGACAAACAGATTCTGCCAAGCAAATAACTGTCCAGTAGTGGAGGTGTTGGGGAAGGCCTGGGAGTGGGTCTGGGTTGCCAGAAGACCCAGGTGACAGGGTGGGGGCCCCTCTCCTGCAGAGAACAAACAGCTGTGGGGTGTTTGAAAGGAAGCAGGATGCAGGGGCAGTCATGCCACTGTGGAAGGGGGAGGGCACTCATCCTAGGGCTCTCTGGGCTGATCTTCCAGGCTCCCTCATCCTGGATTCTTTATCAGGCTAGTTAAGGAAACAGGAGTCATGTATTCATATCCTAGGGGGCAGAGATCCTTTTTCTTGAGGTACTTCCATTTTCCTTACATAACCTGTAGCTACAGGTTCCCTCTGAGCTGTCACTCCTGTACCCTAGATGGCCCAGCTACATTCAGAGCCAGGCTACCATCATTTAAACACACATAGCTTTGCCAGCCAGAATGAAGCTCCAATTCAATTAAGTGCCAGCGCCTGAGAGCCTGAGCCGTGGGTACAATGCTGACTCATCCATTATGTTCTAAGTCTCAAGCCACTGCCTTTCCTCCCTTGAATTCACTTCACTTCAACACAGATGATGTGACTAAGAACAAATCAGCTCTGAGCTCTGAGACACGAAGGATCCAGGGAATCCACCAATGGTCACCATACTTGCCAGTTAAATCTCTTTCATGTGACCACTACACCTCCCCACAATCTGACCTTTCTCATGTAAGCATATGGGGTGGATTCCAAGTTCATCTGCCATGCCAGGAGTGTGGCTGCTGACTCTCAAGCCAGAATGTAAAAACTGACATAAATCCTGAATAGACGAGGAGGAGCACCCAAGAACTACACCTGACCATGATGGGAAACACGGAAAGAAAAACACATTCCCTGTTTTAAATCCAGGATGCCAGAGGTCTAGCAGGGACTGAGAATGCCAACTCAGCTCGGCCCTATCCATTTTCCCAGTGGAAAGATGTGCTTGATTCCTGGCACCCACGCTGCCAAGTCACTTACCTGTGCTGTGTCTTACCTGCAGCGAGGTTGATGACACCTGCTGGCTGGTCACATGGACCTGGCAGCTTCTTCTCTGTGGGGATTGGTGCCTAGTGTGCTGGGAACTGAAAGGTCACTGCAAGCAGTTTCCTTACCTTTCTGGTCACTGGGAGCCAGGAAGGGCGGCAGATCTAATTATAAGCCGACGACAGATTCTCCAAATAGATTCTCTGGGTCTGTTTTCCCTTTCACAAAAAGGGAAGAAATAGAGACCAAAAACTGCATGTCACAGAGGTCCCAGGGGGCCAAGCAGGTGTGGGGGGAAGGGTCTTGAAGGCACAATAAAATACCAACACAAATGAAGGTGGGTTTTGTGTGTTAATTTAATCATACAAATATTCATTTATACAGTAAGGAAAAACCTCCTCATCTTCGCCTCCTCCCAGGCACCATGAGGCCCCACCACAAACACCCACCCAGCTTGCTTGTGACACATCAACTATCCAGGTGGAGGGGGCAGCCACAGCTGCCCCAGCATTCACCCAAGGAAACAAGGAAAGGCAAGGAAGGGTGGGAAGGGTGGGGAATCAGTTTGCATTTCTGAACCCTGGCAACCCTACCATCCACTCCCACTGGGGCTCAGACTGAATTTGGAGAGGTGTTTATTCTCATGCCCTCATCCCACCCTGGCCACCCCCCAAGCTGTCTTGGTGAACTTCTCTACAGGGTAGAAGTACTTTTGATGGGTTTATGGTTATGGCCAGTTCTTACTGGGGGTGAGAAGGCTGTTTCTTATAGAAAAATGCCCGGTATTCAACTGTCCCCATGGCAAAAGGAAAAAAAGGCATGCACACGTGCACACACACCCACACACACCTCACTCCATGCACACTGTTCTTCCTGAGCCTGAGCCCTTCCACCTCCCCGACTGGGTTCAGGCTTCTTAAGATAGTGTCAGCCTGGCTTTGTGGGTGCAAAACATAGGTTGTCCTGTCTAGAGACAGCCTGCTGTTTGGTGAAGAGTCAAAGAGGAGCAGGGATTCCTGGGGCTGAGATGAGAAGCAGCTGGTATACTCCAGGAGGCAGAGGAGGAGAGGGTTATAGATGTTGCTCGGAACCCAAACCAGTGAGAGGAGGCAACATGAATGCTACTAATACCCTTCTGGTTGTGGGGAAGCCACGGGCTCCCTGTTGCTACTCGATGGCTACACTTGCTCTGCCTTCTGCAAGTAGCTCACTTTTCCAAGGATGTGTTCAGAAATGGTTTGTTCTTAGAAGGAAAGTCAACATGCCTGGGACAGATACCTTGCTGGGTGAAGCTGCCTACAGGCGAGAGGAGCAGGGCGCCTCTGGCGGGGCCTGACCCACTGATGGTGACCCATGACGCCCTGCTGAAGAATGGCAGGCAGTTCTTCCTGGGAATAGGGCAGGTGTACTAATGTTGGGCAGATCAAAACCAGGGATGTAAAGCCTCCCATGACCCTGCCAGGGGTAGCTGGAGATGTGCTGCTCTGTGAAGAGAATGGCCGGTATGTTGGGCTCCAGGGTGGCAGTGTCCCAGGAGGCTGGCACCAACAAACAGCGGCAGTCTGGGTTAATAGAGTCCTCAGACAAAAAGCCACTGTGAGTTCCTGGTTGGGCCGGTGGTGGCTGGGGCACCTGGCAGGGACTCCCTTTTCTGTTCTGCTTGGAAATGGGGCATCACTGTGTACAGAGAGTGGGTGCTGCAGTGTGCACCCTACTCCAGCCCCAGTTCCAGCTACATCTTCTCAGCAGGCTGGCTCTACCCTCCCAAGGCTTCTCCAGTGAGCCAATATTCATTATTCTTTTTATTATTTTTGGGGGGAGTGGGGGAGGTGGGGAGGCAAAGGGGGAATTTCATACAAGCTTTTCTCCCACAATCAAACTTTAAAAAACAACAGTCTCAGAAGAGGATGAGGAGGAACAAACAACACACAATTTTGGGACTCAGACACCCAAACAGAGACAGACAGGCAGGCAGACCCGCACCCATACCCAGGCTATATGACCCCTGCAGCCGCTTATCATACTGGTCTCCCTGCTTGCTTGTCTCACCCCCGTGGGGGTGGCTGGGCATGTGGTAACAGGCAGGTAACCCTGCAACTGCACCTCAGATCCATATCCTCGGCTCTCAAACCAACCAAGACTCGAGGGAAGGAGGGGGCAAGAAGAAAAGAGGGACTTTGCATATTCTTGTATCTTTGGCAGACAGCTGTTCTAGCCTGGTTCAAGCTCCCCATGGAGACGTCCACACCTCAACCTGCTCAGAATCCATAGCACTGCCAGCGGGGCTACTTGCCAAGTGGGTAGCCAGTAAAGCAGCCTCTGCTACAGCCTGGCTGCCCCTCACCTACCATGTCCCAAAAACCAATATCCTGCTCAGAACAGGGTCCTCTCATTTCCAATGAAATGTGGTCTCCAAGATCACACAGTCAGTTCCCCGTGGCAAATCCCCCATTTGGGGCTGTATTTTCATTACCTTAACAGCTCAGCCTCCACTAACAGGCTGTGAGAATACCACAAAGACAAATGGAGGGAAACAGGGCAGGGAATTGTGTGACCCCCAGAGAAGCATGGAATGCCTTCACACTCACCTGCTGCACACCAACCCCACATGTGTGCGCGGGGCACACACAGACACCCAGCACAGAGGTACTGTTCCCAGAGTGAGTGGGGAGTTACAGCGCCCAAAGAATCCAAAAAAGCAGTAAGCATGATAGCATTTCTCTCTGCCAAGGGAGACATGTAAGAAAAGCATTTGATCTGTGTTAAGTGTGTGCAGAAGGACACCTCTCAGCCTCAGGAACTCCCACGTCACCTGAGATCTGTCCTCAAGGCTTCCTCTGCTGGCCACACAGGGAAGTTTGGTCTTCAGAGAGGTTCTGGTGGTAACAAGCCACAGGGATGATGAATACAAATGTCAAAGGTGTAAATCAACAGAAGATTAAAGAGAAAAGAAGAGGAAAGGGTGATAACTCATTGGTGGATGCCATTAAAAACAAATGGGGGCAGAGACATCTGGAGTCATGTGGCATAGCAAGTGTCCTCCTGCAGCACTGTCCCAGAGTCCCAGCATGCCACACCAGGTTTTAACCTGAATTGCTTCCAGAGCAAGCAGCTAGTCTAGAAAGAGTATGTTATCCCTTTTCTATAAAAAAAAAAAAAAAAAAAAAAGGTAGGCAAAGAGGGAAAAAAAATTCATGTGCTCAAAACTACAACCTGTCTGTAGGCAAAGTAATTTTTGTTTAAAAAGATGGCTTTTTTTCCCCCATTTTAAATGTTTTTCCCCTTCCCGAGTGACCTAATGACTCGTCAGACTGACGCCTAATAAACAAAACCCAAGGTGGCTGCATGGATTTCTTCTTGGTAGCCTCAATGCCATTCCTGTGATTCAGCATTCACACATGCATACTGCATTTACTCAAAATTAGTCTGTTCTGCTTCTTCCTCCTCTTCTGAGATGGGGGTCAGAGCCAGGGGTCCGTGCGATGTGGTCTGTAATCCAGAGGAACCCCTCACCCTCCCCCCCAAAGTCAGGCCTTCTGTCTTTTGTTAATTTTTCTTCTTGCTCACATCGTTTTAAGACTGGCCGAAGGGGTAAGGCCCGTGGAGCCCCTGTAAGAGAGTGAACACAGTCAGTGATAGCAGGTACAGCCAGTACAAGGTGACAACCAAACCAAGTAATAGAATCTATGTTCCCCAGGGAGTCAGAAGGAACCCCCAAGAAACAAGCAAGGGCAAGAGCTGTCTTTGCCATGAAAATCAACACATTTCAAGCTGCTAAGTGTTCTCAATCACACCATCCAAACAGAGGGGAGGCTGGGGAAGAGACTCCTCATCTTTCAACCACTCCATCAATCAGTGCTAACTGTTCTTCATCCAGGGCACCAACCTGTCTTCCTTCTTGACAGCAATGTCTGTCTCCACACTGAAGACCCTATATACCTCCAGATACTGCTGACTAGTGGCAGATCAACAACAAAAACACCACAGCACAAAGACTACCTCCAATGTATACTGTACTAGGAGCTTGGCAGAAAAGGTCTTTAATTCTCACTCCAAAAATCAGGTGAGCTAATATTAGTACACCCATTTGACTGGTGCCCACAGAAAATGAGAGACTTAGTCAAAGTCACTAATAAAAGGCAGGGCCAAGATGAAAGCCCAAATTTGATCTTTGTGCTCCTTACACCACCTCTTCCCTTTGCCACATGATATGGTTTATTCCAAATTCCTGAAGGCATTTGCCATGGCACTTGGGTGAGTGGAAAAGGCTTCAGTCTTATTTTTCCCTTATGTTAACACTGAGATGACAAGATATGTTAACACCAAAACATCTTCATGAAGTTCCTGGAGACTGGCCTGAATCTCTCGTCCCAGAGCATGTTCCTCAGGAGGACCAGTTGATGTCAAGACCTGGAAGGACAAAGGTAACCTACCTCACTAGGTCTACAAACCAAACTGGCCCAGAGGCAGCAAGGAACTTGCAACAAAGGGACAAAGTAGGAACGGAGAAGAGATGCCACAGTCATAACTGTAACAAACGACCAAATTAAGTTTCCTGATGCATGACAATTATGTTAAGAAAGGCATGGCAATATATATCTGAAGGTATGATCCTACCTCTGAATCATATAGTTTTAAAAATACAAAATTCTGAAGTTAACTACAATGCAGGGTGAGAAGGCACAAGAACAACTGAAATGAAATGAGTTTATTAGTTGATGGGATGCAGGCAGTCAGAATATGATGCCCTTAAAAAAAAGACATTTCTCTGGAAAGTGTGTGCTTACAGAGTTGCCAGTGATAAGAAGCCCTTCTCACTATGATTTGTTGCTGTTGCCACCATCTTGGCAGGACTGTGCATGGAACCTGGTTCTTGGCACACACCCATTAAGTATTTGTTGAATTAACAATCAAAACAGGAATTTCTCAGACTTCTACCTGGAGTGTCAGCCCCTGTGAGTCACGGGAATACTGGCCCTTCATAACAGCAGTTGCAAAGGCCTAAGGACTCTCACTTCCAGGTCATGCCATCCACCTGACCATAAACTCCTAGATCCTGGGAGTGTCAGTCACTCAGGACAATCCAAAGAAAGCAATAAAGACTTCAATTCCATCAGGTTTAGAAGCAATACAATACAAAAGGCCTCTGTGCAGGGAAACATGCAGAGAAAAGAAAGCCCCCCAAATATCTATGAAGCAACCCCTCCCCAAACTTAATTTGGTATGCTTTCCAAATCAAAGTTTCACACACATCATATGGGCCATTACACAGCAAACACTATCCTTATGCTTGTCTGCACTGCTTGGAGAATGGTTTTCCTGACTTTAGCTCTTGCACAGCACCATTTTATAGGTAAATGAAATGGGTCCTATACAACTGACAGAGAGGAATAAAGACATGAGCATTTTCAGACTTTTACTTGAGTGCCCTAGCCCTTAAGACATTCAGTGTGGTAATAAGCTAGCTTAAGATAATGAAATGATCACTGTTTCTTTATTTACTAACTGAGGTTTGTAAGCCTTCTGAAAAGAGAAATGCTACCTAATTCCCTTTCACCCAGAGTAAGGCATACTGGAGCTGCTGATATGTACAAAAAGGCAGCTTGAGCAACAAGATGTATTTTCCTCCTCCTCTAAATGAACTACCATCATTTCAAGGAAAGGAGAGGGAGCCAGTTCTATTTTGAAACCATTTTATCATCTAGACTTCCCACATGTAGGATTATAGGTGTCACAAGTGGATAGCAGAACACAGGCAACACAACACTGGTTGTAGAGGAAAAGCCTGGCGGAGATTCCAAGAACAGCTTGTCCACAGCGTCCTATGGCAGGAGGCCAAGCGGGAAGTGTCCTTTCTAACAGTGGGATGAAGGTATATTTGAAGAAGGAGGTCCATCCATATTTCAGGTTCCAATGGAGTGCCAAAACCCGGTATAACTGGTTCTGGTGGCTAATGTCTCCCATTCCAGTCTAAAAGTTTGACAATGGATAATGTTCTGTCTCTTCTGAGGTTAACTCTTCTACTTTTATTTAAAAGCAAATGTCAAATATTTTATTTTGGCTAATCTGGCAATACTGACATCTGACTTCTCTAAGACTTGTGCTACCACTGCTAAGGAAAAGAGATAAAGGGGCAGAGGCATCAAACAGACCATCAGATACATCAAAGAACTGGTACAACAGAGGTCGGCATTCAACAATGACTCAAAAAGCGCAGCTGTTAGCATGATCACAACTCAGTGAATCTGAGAGAGGCCACGCTCCTCTCTAAGGAATCACTTCTCATCAGGAAAGGCAGCAAGGCTGGACTCATCCATGCTAACAAGGGCATGAAAAATCCAGAAAAGAACTCCTGGCCAAATGAAAGGCCAATTCTGCAGGGTCCACTAACTTGCACAGACATGGGTTTTCAAAGGTTGCATTTCTTGGAGCATCTGCTACAGGATAGGAATGTGTCTCTGATACAGGAATAACAGGCTTCAGGCTACAGGAGCTGAGGTATTTACTGTTTGCCTCAACTCTCCTTAAGCTTTTCACTGAAGAGCTCTTATAGTTGTGAACCCTAGGACCTCTGTTATACTTGGCCACAGGGCAGGTGAACCCTGTTAAAGCACAGAAACACCGTACCTGCCAGCTGAGACAGAGGTGCCTCTCTGTTTGCTGGTGTCTGGAAAGGGACAACAAACCAGATGGTTTCTTGGCCTCAAACCAGATGAACGATTATAATTGCTGAGCCAGGTCCTGAAGTGTTCTTCCATGATGGAATAACCACTGCAAGTCACAGTTCAGCTAATTTTCTAAAATATTTTTAAACTAGAACATTTATAGACATAAAAGGAAACTCAATTTTGCTCATCAAAATCTGAAAGGACAATTTAACTTGTGAGCCTGTTCTCAAAGAAAATAATTGGTCTCTGATCTGCTTTTTTCATAATAGTTAATAGGTGCCTCAAGAATAGCAGTCATTTCCAGCCAGCGACTTAGTTATCATTGATATCATCAAATTATTTTAAAATTACACGTGGGGGAGGGGGGAGCTTTTCCCAAAAAAATGCTACAAAAAATGTGTTACTGAGATAAAACACTAACAGATGTAGTACTAGAAAATATGGAAACAAACAAGTTTAAAGTTTATCCATTGACTGTTAACAGCAGAAAGTACAGTGCTACTGGGAGTGCAAGCTACTCTTTGATGAAGATGGAACCCATTGGTCCCAATGTGTGCCCTACACAGGGTAAGATTAAACATCAGTAAAATGAGCGCATAAAGAGTTAAATATTTGCTAAGGCTGGTTTTTCAGTCTTCTAGGGAAAAAAGAAAAAAGGAAAAAAAAGACTGAAATTCCTAGTGAAACAAAAATGTCTTACAAGAGCTTTCTGGATTCCTCTTTTTCTGTATGATAGCTCTGGTTTAGAGAAACCACCACAAAATAAAAGCTTTCACAACCCTGTATTTTGCATTTGTTTGTGAGTTAAGTACATAAAAAGGTTCACAAAGATTAATAAAAAGGCAGGAGCATCTGCTTGCGTGGCTGCTAAAAATGTGCTCCCCCAGAGCACACTGACTGCAGCTCAGATAACACCCCCTGTCCACCTCATTCTCTGCCTGATCCAGTCGAGGAGTACGCTGATGGCAGAGCAAGGCCGAGTCAGCGTGAGGGGAACTTCAACACTGCTGTTGACAAATCACTTTCATGTGACTGTTTTCAGCATTTCAAATGTGCATTTGATGCGCTGGCTGCAAATGAGGCAAAAAAAAGAAAGAAACCTATTTTTATGACATGGGCTGATTGCCAGTCAGGCTCAGTTTATAACCTCTGTTTTTGTTAAAACTGTTTAAACACTTGACTCAGAAGCAAGCTAAAATGATTATTTTAAAGCCTGGTAAAACTACTTTTTTTATGCTTACCTGTGAAAGAGCTTTTCTTCTCCTAACTACCTTATACAGCCCTGCTGGGAGGACAATATCCTATCCATCTACCCTCCCAATTCTTCATTGTCTGCCCCCCCTTCCTCTTATCACCCATTTGTTGATCTTCCCTTCATATATCCACTGCCTTCCCTTCTTTCTTACTGTCATTTATCCTCTTATCCACCCAAAGCTCCCCAAGGCCAATGGTAACTCCAGGAGTCTTTATCAATTACTTGGCATATTAAGAAAATCACCGCAAAAAATAAAGCTCAAATATAATTATGAACTAAAATGCATTATCTGAAGTTCTACAAGAAGGTGAATGATACCAACAGAATCTGACTTTCCCTTTCAGGAAAGACACCAGAAAAAGCAATTTGTTCTTTGAAATTCTAGCCTTAAAGATCTCCTGTAACAAAGAGCAAGTGTGCTAGAATGCAGGTGAGATACTGGCAGACAAACCTCACTGGTGTACATCTCCTAAGGCACAGGAGATTCCTAAAAAACTAAGAAAGAAAGACCAAGTGTCTTATTGGGGAGGCAGCCAAGAGAAGAGATATCAACTCAAGTTCTTCGCCACGTCATCCCTGGTGCTGTGCTGAAGGAGGACAGTCAAGACTTCAGGATAGGCGGCTGCTTCCATTTCCTCTCAGCATTTCTACTCAAACTCCTATAACTCTTCCCTCTCACACAGTCTTTCCTCACTTCTTTTACAATTACTTCACAGCCTTACCCCCTCTTCCCCACCCCCGAATAGTTGACTAAGAATAAGTTGTCTCTTTGTGGTCCCATTCAGTCATATGTGGTTTCACCCTGCATTCCTCAGCTAAGAAGCACTGCTGGCACTGATTTCTTTCACATTAAAGGTGAACTCACTTTTGCCTGGCTTTCAAAGGTCTTCCTCCGAAATTTGCCCCACCCTCTTTAAGCAGGCCTCACTCACCACAGTCAGACTGGCCAGGGCCCATGAACACACCCTATCTGTGGTTGCCTATGGGCCTTCCTGAATGTGGTTTTTTCCCCTCCAATTCAGTTTATTTATCATTCACCAAGTTATCACTTTCCTGGTTACTCTAAACCTCAATGTTTTCTCATTTCTCCAAATGCCTATGATCATTCTAAAGTTAACTGAAACATGGTATACTTCATCTTTGCTGGCTCTGTTCCTATCCCAGTGAAGTCATAGCAAAAAGTTAAACCCCTTAAGCATTTGTAAGGTGAACATGTACAGCTTAGGAAAGTGTCTCACTTCAGAAAGCTGAGCTTGAAGAAACCCATGTTTCCCCTCCTGAGATACAACAGCTTTTACTCTTTCACTGTGCATCTGCCCACCACAGGAATACAGTTACAGCAGATTCAGATGAGTACAAGTCATTCGAAACCTGAGCATGTATACCAGGAGACAAATTCTTATACTTTTGAATTACACTTACTGTTTGAACCTGTAATTTCATTCATCTAACTTGAGAACTTTCACCAGAAATTAAAATATGGCCTCCTTCAGGGGAGTACAAGGAAGCATATAGTCTCACAACCCAAACACAATGTCTGGCTATCTTGAGAAGAGGCTCTATGTTTCAGCTACAGAACTGCCTAGCATCAGACCAGTCTGAAACAATGCTTAAAGTCCCAGAGCAAACACAATGGAGGAGCTCAGCAGCTTTGAAGCTACTGAGGTACAAAGGGGAGCGTTCCTGGAGATACTTTTTATTTTCAGTCAGATAGTAATGTTACAAACACAAAAGACATTTTCTAAGGTTCACAGTGTTTGCTTAATTTATTTTTAAAATGCACACATGACCCATGCCAACACAAACATAGCAAGGTTAGGAGGACTTTACTGGCTCTGCTGGGTTTCAAAAGCAAGTCCTTATAATTATCAAGTCAGTCTCTCCTGGCAAACCCCCTCTGGTACATAATGTGCTAAGCTACCAGGGAACTACACAGGTTTCTCAGTTGCTCTGCACTTGCTTCCTCCTTGGCCACAAATTCTTTTGTAGCTCCTAAAGATGAACAAGGAGGTTGCTACAATCTGACATTAAGTATATACACTACACTCATAGAATAGTCAAACATATTTTGCTTCTGCCCAGCAAACCTCATCAGTGTTCAGAACATTAGGTTCAAACTGGGTCCCTGAGTTCCAAATCATGGTTCACCTCAGTTTGCTGTGTGAATGTGAGCAAGTCACAATGTCCTTATTACTTTGTTAAACAGAAGTATCACTACAAAAATCACAAAGAGTGCTGTGAATTAAGAGTAAGAGTGCAACAGAGATTATATGCTGCATGGCTTAAACTCAGCCCTTGGACCTATCTTTCTACACATATACCAGTGGTTCACAAAAGGGAGTATTTTTCCTCCCTTCTCTAGTTCTACACTCCCCCCACCCCCAAAGAGCAATGTCTGGAAACATTTTTAGTTACAGTCCAAATTGAGGGGCAGTTCTGGCATCCAGTAGGAAAAGGCTGTTAAACATCTTACAAAACACAAGGCACTACCCACTACCCTCCCATTCCCCGAAACCTCTTATCTGGCCTAAATTTCAATAACCAGTTGGCTGAGAAACCCTGTAACCAGTATCACAGCATTAATCATATCATACAACTCCCAAATTTATGTTTCCACCCAGTTTCTCTCCTAAGCTCTTTATTCAACTTAGATATACAACACCAGTCCAATATGCCTAAAACTCCTGACATCTCCTCTACTATAGCCTTCCCTTCCCTCTCTATTAATGTTATCTTATTCTCCTAGTTGCTCTAGCCAAAACTCTTGCTATCCTTTCTCTTACATTCTCTTCCAAACCATTACAAATCATACTTCTAACTACAAACAAGATCCAGATTCAGACTACTGCCTTTGTTCCCATTACTCTCATTCAGATCGTTCCCTTTCCTTTACCTGCACTAACTTACCAGTTATTACTGCACTAACTTCTCTACTGGCCCTGACTTCTACCCTTGCCTGTCTTCTCCACCCGAGAGCCTGTGATCCTTCTACAACATTAAGTTTGACTCAATCCTCTGCTCAAAATTCCTTTTTTTTTTTTTTCCAGAGTAGGTCTTTGCTATTTCACTGCAGGCTCATGTTGCCCAGTACCATGGACTCAAGTGATCCCCAGCTTCAGTTTCCCAGGTAGCTGGGATTACAGGTGCACGCCACCATGCCCCGCTATTTTTTGGGACTAGGTCTCATTATGTTGCCCCCTGTGGGTCTCGCACCCACGAATTCAAGCAATTCCTAGTCCTGGCCTCACTCCATAGGCTCCAATTAAAGGCACATGCCACCGTGCCCAGCCTGCTCAAAATTCTTTAGTGATTCCATGTACCCAGAAAAGTCAAAGCTCTACATGGGACCACAAAACCCTGTAATCTGGTTCCCATCCTCTCATTTGATCTCCCTCTACTACCTTCCTTCCTCACTCTATTCCCTGAACAACCAGGCAACTTTCCTTGGTAGCTTCTGAGGAGCAGAAAGTCACATAACATTTGACCAATAATCAGCATGATGCTTCTTGAACTGTAGATGTACTCTAAAGAAAACATCATCTCCCTGGCCCACAGCTGCTAGCTCAGTTGATAAAAATGTACTTGGACATTATTTGTAATTGGAAAGTCATATGAAACATATACTGTTAAGAGCAGATTCAAGAGTCAAAACAAGTATGTTCATACCCAGCTGCTTGACATAGAGCAAGTCATAGATAGAACCTGTGTACCTCAAGTCTCAGCAGCTGCAAAGTAGAAACGGTACATTTTGTGTACTAAATGCGGTAACGTTAAGTCAAAATTTAGCCTGCTGTTGCTGGGGAATGAATACTGGAGACTAGAGAGCAAGGAGGTGACTGTTTTTTGATAATAAACTTTTTAGAAGTATCTGACTCCCTTAATTGAGGATAGCGATACTTACAATAGAAATTAAAGTTTAAAAGTGCTCATCACGCCGGGCACGGTGGCTCGTGCTTGTAAGCTTCAGCCTATGAAGCGGCCGGGGCTAGGGATGGCGGTTCGAGTCCCGCCTGGGGCCCGTAGCGAGACCTAGTTCCAAAAAAAAGCTGGGCGTGGTGGCGTGCGCCTGTCATCCCAGCTACCTGGGAAGCTGAGGCTGGGGATGGCTTGAGTCCGTGGTACCCCGGGCAACGAGAGCCTGCAGTTCCACGGGCAAAAATAGCGAGAACTAGTCTCAAAAAAAAAAAATTAAAAAAATAAAAAAAATAAATAAAAGTGCTCATCACAGAGTCCAGTTTAAGTGCTCAAAAAGTGGAAGTTTTATAGCTTTTATTACTGCATTTTCACTTGCCTCAGCCTTGGTAGTAACAGGTTTTTGCTACTAGTCCCCTGCCAGATGAGAATTTAAGTTCAATGAAATAACAAAGACTTAAGCTTTCCTTCCAGTCTCTCTCTGAATCACCTTAATCTTTCATGGAAAGGGTCTACATCTGAAAACAAGGAGCAGGGAAGTTACAATGTCCTCTCTCACCTCACATAACCATAGCTCCTTAGCTGCCTTCTGGTCAAATCCAGTACCCTTTGGAGGGGCAAATGTTAGGCCCAATTCCACCTCATCCTTCCAAACCCATCCCTTATTCTTATGTTAAACTCATTGGCTACTTCAAATGGATAATAGATCATAAGTCCTAACATCCTCCGGCTCATAAAATTAAAAGATTTACCTTTTCCAGTTCTCCAGCAGTAACCCCTAATACCATTTCTAGACAAGTTCCTAAAGAGAGGGAAAGGCCGGGAACGTTGGCGCATGCTTGTAAGCGACAGCTTATGGAGTCATGGCGGGGTCTGGGGATCGTGGTTAGAGTCCCATCTAGGGCAACAGAGCGAGACCTAGTCCCAAAAAATAGCTGGGTGTGGTGGTGTGAGCCTGTAATCCTAGCTATCTAGGAAGCTGAGGCTGGGGATTGCTTGAATCCGTGGTACCACGGGCAATGTAAGCCTGTGGTTCCATAGGCAAAAATAGTGAGACCTAGTCTCAAAATAAAATAAAATAAAAAATAAAGAGGAAAAGTAACTTTTCTATGCTCAGTCAACAGATAGTGGGTTAGAAGGGAGTTGACTTCCAACATAACAAAAGTAGACTGATTCCTGCTCTAGCTTCAGATCCAAAAGGTACTAACGGGTGGCTATCAGAGAGAGAGAGAGAGCAAAGAAAAAGAGCAGGTGGGAGTGTGGGCAGGCAGGGCAGATGGCACTTGGCAGCGGCTGGCTCCAGAGGAGTGTGATGAACCTCCCCACAAAGATAATAACAAGTTTCTCCTTCTGAACTAGCACTTGGCGGAAGTAATAATAGTGGCTCAGACTGTAATTCAGTTTAAAGGAGATCTTATATGACATATACCAGCTCCAAACACTTTTTTAAAAAAGAACAAACACAAAATAAGAGCTACAGTTCAAGTTACAAAATAAATGAATTTGGATGTTTTTTCAGCTATCCCAGTGTGAATTCTCACTCTTCTGGAGACAGGAACAAAGCACTTGGTCATGCCGAGGACATCCTTAGATGCCAGCCGTATTCTTATTCCCAGCTGTCCTGAATCAGATACTTTGGTTGTGCTTATTCTTCTTTAAGGCCTTCCAGAAAACACTTCAAGGCTAAAACAATTACTGACATATTAGAAAAAGTATCTAATTTTAAAAGGACTTGTTTTCTCCTTCCATACCTTTTAAACTGTTTTTCACTAATCTCACACTGTCCAAACACAAGCTATCCTGGCCTCCAGAGATGAGTCAGAGCGCTAGAATTTATGGCAAACTAGCCTTGAGTCAACACAGCGAGCACCTCTCCTTCTGTGACTGTCCTCAGAGGCTCTTTAAGAAATCCCACTAAGAGGGTTCATTAAAACAGAACCTAACCTTCACCAGTACTCAATCTGATAGTTCACCTGGGACATACCAGCACAACTGCGCTGAAATCAAGGCCTGGCCTCATCAATTTTCGGAAGTCAATACAGACTTCCTGACCCCCTTCTGATGGCTCTCACATAGGGTAGCCTCAGATCTTGTCGGTTGGATGATGCAGCTGGAGCAGGCCTTGCTACCCAGAGCTTCCTCTGGGCAGGAGCACTGAGTCCATGGAGCTGATCGCAATGCCCACACAGCTGGGGAAGGCTATAGGAATGTCCAGTTCCTGGCACCCACAGATGTGCTATTATGTTGACATATCCACCTAGCCAGCACTGGGCAGGTGCAAGAAGCAATCTTTTCATTTCATCCTACCAACCATAGCAAGTTAAACTGTAACCGTGAAGGCAGCAAGAAACTATGTGTCTACTAAAACTGTAGTCATGGGCTTCTAAGAGCATCATGTTCTTTTCCAACCTTGATGGCAGGTAGGTGCTTTCTTTAGAGTAAATCAAATCTACTGCCAATTCAGTGATCCCTGACACCAGGGCATCAGGCACTCCTTCTACCCATACTGTCTTTATGATACCATGTGGGGTGAAGTGAAAACACCTGCCCCAAATCTAGAGCCCAGGGGTCTCCTTCATTTTTTTTTAAGACCAGGTCTCTCTATGTTGCCTGAGGTAACACAGGTCCCGATCCGGCAGACTCAAGTGATCCCCAGTCTCAGCCTCCCAGATAGCTTGGATTACAGGCGCCCGCCACTGCATCAGGTTGCTTTTTCAAGACCAGGTCTTGCTATGTTGCCTGGGGTAGTCTTGAACCCGTGAACTCAAGTGATCCCAAGGCCTCTTGCCTCCCAGCACTTGGCTAACAGGCGTGGCCACCACACCCAGCTCCTTCATTCTTTCTAGTCATTCATAAGTGAAAGGTATTACTTATTTAAAATATTACAGGATTTGTGCACCCCTAGAGTCATAAAAAATCATTTTTACTTTTACCAAGCAGGAAAAGAATTTATTAAGACATTGTTAAAAACTCAGTAAGAAGGGAACTCTTCAAAAAGAAAAGATGCTACTGGCAACCCTCCACTTGTATAAGTATCACCTATTTTGGCTCTGCTATTTTCAAGCCTTGATGCTACTGGCCAACAACTCAGTTAATAATCCCCACTCACAACACTACTCAACAGGAGAACCTAGAGAAAGCCCAGGTTTGGCTACTAAGAAATATCTGTGAGAAGCCAGGCGTGGTGGCACATGCCTGTAAACTCAGCGCTGGGAGGCTGAGGCCAGGGATTGCTTGAGTCAGTGGGTTCGAGACTACCACGGACAACATAGCAAGACCTAGTCTCAAAAAATAACCAGGCGCGGTGGCACATGTCTGTAATCCCAGCTACCTAGAAGGCTGAGGCTAGGGGTCACTTGAGTCTGCAGGTTTGGGACTATCCCAGGCAACAGAGCGAGATCAAAACTCTTTAAAAAAAAAAAAAGTCTGTTAGTAAAGTGGTATATGGAGATCTGTTTTTTGCTGCTTGTGAGATGACATAGTGCTACATGTTCTGGCTTTAAGATAGTGTCTAAGTATAGTCCCAATTTTTTCAAAGTCATTTGTAATTATTTCATCCTCTGCTCCTCCAAGGAACAAACTGCAACCAATGAACCAACTGCCCATCTCTTGACCACATGTCCTGTAACTCATTCTACCCTCAGCATCCGAAATGTCCTCATAGCACTCTCCTTCCTATCTTTAAAAATCTGAACATTCTTGAAATCCCTTTCCATCAACTCCATCTCAACCTCATTTATGCCTTCTACAGCTACTAACGCCCCAGTCATTATATACAAATTATGGATTGTGTTCTCTACAGACCAAATTCACACTTTACCTTGCCTTAACTGCACTCTAATGGCTGGATACATGTTTCATGTTCCCATTATCCTAAAGCTGCTAGCTAGTAGGGTTAATGACTTTTTTTCTTCAAGTCTCCTACTATACAATGTACACTATTCTAAACAGCACATGGGTATATAAATAATTACTAATTATTGTCTACACCCCATCCCTAGTCTTCAGGAGCCCTAAAAGGTGGCGCTGACTCAGCTTTTGGCAGAAATGCTTTCAGAGATTTTGCTGGATGCTCACACATGTGCTGTCTGAGTAAGAGTCTGCTTAAATTAGAGAAAAAGAGATTCCAATGTCTCCCTGGATCTTTTTTTTTTTTTTAATTTTGGAGCTAAAAAATTCTTATTTAAACGTCCATCAGTAGTTGAAAACAAATACAAATGATTCATTCATAAAACAGATTATATATATAAGGATTCAAAAATCATGGTTTCAGACAATGACCTGACTGACCTATGAACACACTCAAAATACTTTGTGAAAAAAAGCAGAATACAGAAGTATATGTGCATAACTGTGTGGAGAATGATATATTCAGTTTCATATTCTTACTGCACTATAGTCAACAGTTTCCTTAAACATCTTCTCCAATGAAACTTTTCCTCTGTGCTTCTTGCAAATGATACTTCTAAATGATCCTAGAATTCATGGAGAAGAAAAAAAAATAGGTAACACACGGAGTTCATCAGCTTTAAGAATTATCTCACCAGTTTTACCATACCAGTCTTTTAAAAAACAACAAACCCCCCCATTGTGGTAGGTCTCAATTAAAGCTGGTAGTAATTCATTCTGGAACCCACTCTCCTTGCAGGCCAGACTATCAGTTCTTAAAGTTCTAAAGGTACAGAAAACAGGTAATAGGCTCACAATTTTAGGAAGATGAGTGCAGTGTCCTGGCAAGGACCACCAGCCCTCTCCTACGTCCACAGCGATGGCTGCGTCACATGGCTCAGTAGAGTGAAGGGGCTTCCAATGCAGAAAACATTGGAATAACTGGTTTTGCCTTCTCTGACTCTCATCATCCCAGTAAGCTCAATTGCTCCAAGTTACCAGTAATAGGCAGTTTAGTCTAGGGCCTGGCTCATTTATTCCCCCATAACAATCATAGTCTAGAGGGTTCAATTTAATAAAGAAAATCTGGAGTAGAAACTTATATGAAACTTTTATTAGAATGTTATGATGTGAAGGTTCTTCCTCAAATATAGGCAATTTATTAACTTGCCAATGTATTGCTCTTGTATTCCTTGAACTGACAAAGTTTTACAGACTCACAATAATGACCAACTAATAATTACTCCTTTGTCATACCACTATTGCATGTATTCTCTCTGACTAGTGACTATGTGGAGACAAAGGAGTCATATCACAAGGTTTCTTAATTTGTCTCTTGAGCTAGACCATATATAGAGCACTGGTCAGAAAAAAGCATTCTTACATCAAAGCAACTTGTATCCCTCAAATACCAACTTTATTTTTAAACTTTTGAGGGGAAATGCCAACACAAAGCAAGGATAGACCCATCAGTTACATGATTATTTGGTGGAATGCTGGGCTAATAAACATTATTAATCAAAGAAGAATGCAAGGAATACTCCACACAGGCCTCTGCCACATGAACCACCTTACAACAGTTAAGTTGCAGCATGAGAACTTTATTCAGCCAACCAAAACCAACAACCAGGAACTATCAGCACCTTCGCAGAGTTAGGGAGATGCTGTTTAGTCAGATAGCACAGAGAGAAATAGATCAAGAAATCAAGCACCTAGTTAGGAGTGTCTCAGAGCAATCAGATTATTTAAAATCATGCTTAACTAAACAAACAATTCTCTCACTTATTCCCTACCCATGAAAAGTCAAAATATCACTTGGGCCACTGTGGTTTGTGGGTGAGGAGCAGGTGGGCCACATCAGACAGAGAAGACATCCACAAGAAAACACGCACACAAGGTAAATTAAGTGACAGCCCATAACCAGCGAGCTTGGATCTTTTGCTCAAAAAAACAAAACCCCACCCAAAACCAAAAGAAAAAAAAATGTTGGAACAAATTTCAAAGGTGTGTTGTTGTTGCTCTAATTTAGTATACATTTACCCGGGAAGCATGGCTGGTGATATTTTGACTTTGTTTAAATATTAAAGGTAAAGAATATTTTGTTCTTTCAACACCCAAACCAGAGCAGAGAGACAGTAGTAAATCATAAATGTGGATGAAGTAACATCCACAGGACACAAAGATTGGGGGGGGAGGGGAGAAGGGGTAGGTTTTTGTGTTGTTGCTGTTGGCAGGAAAGCTAAGCAGTCTTAAAGAACATTCTAGGTTTCTAGGTTTGCCATGAAGGGTATCACAAATCCCAAGGCCCACCACCTACCCCTTCTCCTCTTCTCCGAGGGCACCTACCTTACTGTAAGTCACTACTGATAAGTTGTTTGCGTGACTGCTGGGGGACAGATTTACAGAGTTCTGTGAGAGTCTATTCTCATCTTGCTCGGTTTGGTCAGGAGCAGGAGCCCAAGTATTTTTGCTGATCGAGTCGAACCCGGAACCCCCAGGGTCTTTTAAGTTGTTTTCATCTGATTGTCGGTTCTTTTGGGGAGAGGCAAACGGGTTGAAGTTTCCTTCTACCTTGCGATGTGGCTGTGTGTTGAACTCCGTTTCAAAAGATGACAGCTGCTGCGTTACTCCTAAAAGTCCACCCACCTCCACACTGAGAATCACCCAGATGACATCTGAAACGAAAAGGCAACTCAAGTCAATGCTAGACATGTCCTCAAGGTCTAAGGCAGTCACCATTAAAAACTCCACCTATCACCAACCATAAACAGCAATGTTCTTCTATATACTAATTTTAAAAGCTTGTGACAAATTACAAAGCATGCAGGTTTGCATTTCTTGTAATGTCAAGTTCAAACTCTGGTGCATATTTAGGTAGAGTTCTGTTGTGAGTCCCATAAAACTTTCTATAAGAAGTTTACAAGTCAATACTGATGAAGTTAATATATGGAAGATGCAGCACAGCCATATTTGGAAATCACTACTTCGGAGGATGATTAATAATACAAACCTGAAAGTTACTTTTCCCAGAATATAAGCTTTTTTATTTTCATTTTACATGTATTTAACTCAGAAAAATCAGGGCAGGCATAATTCTTGTGACCAAAAAAATGCCAGTAAGTACTACAACTGCAACTTGTCAGCTACCACCTACTCTTGGTCAATTGAGAGTGACTGTATATTGTTCATTCTATGTAACTAGGAGTGAAAAAGGGAGTTATTAATAGTCACACCACAACACAGGTTTGTAAACCAGGACTAACCCTGACCAGTTAGGACTGACATCATCTTGGTTATTTTCACAAACTACATTATCAAAGGCTACCAAGACTTAGTATGCTTCAGAGTTTCTAAAATAATCCAATATGACAGCAACTTTAGCTTTCTGTTGTGGAGGGATACCCTATTATCTACACCAAACCATAAGAGACTTGTTTCAAAAGATACACAACAAATCTTTTGGTCACAATTTAGTTTTTTATTTCCTCAACTGCCAATGCTATGGATTCAAATAGAATAAAGAAAGTGACATGTTAGCACCCCAACTCAGAGAACAGATCTTTCCTGTTGGTTTTTAAAAATTAAGCAGCAGAAAAAAGGCCTAGTAGGTCTTAAGTCGCAATCTTGCTGTAAGGTCGAAAAACAAGTATGTAAGAAACAAGTAAGAAAAATTTTCCTGGATCCTAAATAATCGTCAAAAGGTTGATAGGAAAAAGTAAACAAATGTCACCAGTCAGCTACATAAAATACAGGTAATACATAGATCTAACAAACTATCTTAAGGAAAAGTTCTTGTGACAAATTAGTCCAGTAGACATTTTCAAGCTGGATTGTGCCTGAGGCTTACAGAGTCACATAGCCATAAACACTCAATTTAAATTTAGTGATTTGAATGATGTATTAAGAACAAAGGTGTATCCAGTTGAGTCAAAACTCAAGGAAGTAGAGAAACAGTGACATCTACTGTTCATTTCTGGGATAAGCAATTCTTTCCACCTGAGAAGAGCAAACTAAAGCTACTTCGCAACTCTAGCATGACTCATTGAAATTGGCATCCATTCCAGACAGCCTTATCACTAAAGCAAATGTGAATCTTCATGTAAACTAGTACCATAAAAGTTTAAACTATTGATTTAAGACAGTAATCAGGGCTATGCAGCGTTCAACTTCACTGAGAAATCTGGGACCATATCAAGAACAGTGGGTCGAAGGATTTTCATTCAAAGTACTAAGTCAATCTAGTAAACCAATAAATAGAACAATTCAGTGGCAGGCAGACAGGGAGGTTCATGATTCTTACCCTAGTTTTCTAACCAACGGCAACATTACTTCATTCTGCTTGTTTTCCCAATATTACTTCTTGTCCAGAACCCATCTTTTTAAAGTAAATGATATATTTACCATATTCAGCTACCATCATATGCTTCATTTTCATAGCTCAGGAAAACAAAAACGCTGATGAGAAAGGACAATTTTCTGAAGACTAATATCAATATAACAAGATGATACTTTCCCACCCCCCACTTTTCAGAACTAAAGCTTCTTAATACAATTCACTAGATTTATCATACTTAAGTCACCATATTCTCTTCACTTTGGCTAATTCACTGTAGTGGTCAAACTGTACAGAGCAATTGCTTCCTAGCCTTTTGGCTAAAATCAAGTGTAGCTCCTACAGAGCAGCTGTGAAAAGAAGATCATTTAAGAAACCACTGATTTAAAAATGCCAGTAACAACCACTCCAGTTCTGAACCGCTAGTTACTGCCATGATGGGTCACTATGAACAGCACAGTCTGAGCCATCCAAGTACTACCATTAGACCCTAGATTCCAAAATGTGCTGATCTTGTGTACAGTGTGCACGCATGCATCTTATGTCTGTCTCAGAGAGACTGATTATTTCCAATTCTTGCCAGAATGTCTTAATTAAACAGATTTGAACTGCAAGCCTATATATATATATATATATATATATATATATATATCTTACTATCTATGATAAAATCGCAGCTGTAAGGCATCTTTGCTGTCATCCAATGGAACTCTGTTTTGTTTCAAGATAAAGGTTCTAAAGTCTGGAGGAACTAATGGTCCAAAGTCAGACTTTAAAAGCTGACCTAGATGGCAACTGAGAATTTGAGAATGTAAGTTAAGAGGGAACTAAAACTATAATGAAGTTGGTCTTATTTCCTAAGACACAGACATATATGATCTTTGGCACCAATAATAAGGCGCTGGAAAAAAAAAAAAAAAAAAAGTGGGCCAGTAAGATGACCTACAAAAAGTAAGTCGGAAAGTAGCACCAAATGCCAAGCTCATATGGTCAGGGATTTAGTAAGTGAAAGGAAAAATTTAGTATTAGATTGTCTGACCTTAAGGTGATTTTTTTTTTAAAAGAAGCCCTTGAGCCAGAACTTTCAAGTTAGAAGATATTGTAAATATTTCATCCAACTCATTCCCTTTACATACTTTGACAAAGCTTTTAATAATAAGGATAAACTTCCTTTTGTAAAACTGTATAATTACTGAAGAATGCAACCAACTTTATATGCAAATTATCAAAAAATGCAGACGATAAGAAAATATTTTACTTGAGCTCAAGTATGTTAATATTAAGAAATCATGATCACATGACATCTCAAGTTATAGTATGGATGTTAAAACATGTATATATCTAAAAGCATGCATTACATGTCAAACCACAAGATAAATACAAGTGACGATGACTTTTGTCCACTAAATCAGAACTGTTCAAAATCAGTACAATATTCAAATTGGTCATTTTTTCTTGTGAAGATGTGGGTTACAATACATGTGGTGCAGCGTGGGTAAAGGTATACTGGGGCTGAACAAATAAGTAAATGGACAGTGAATAGTGGGAACAAGGTCTCATTGTCAAAGAAAGATATTACAGATAAGCAAGAAAGGAAGGCATCCTAAAATGAATACTGAGCTAGGATTAATGTCAAAGACATCAACAGAAACTCATGCTTATGTTAAAATACATAGATAAAATAATGTACACAAGGGTTAGTCTGGATTACCCAGCTGTCTGCTGAGAGGGCCTAGAAATAAAGACACCCCAGCAGGAACAAACACACTCAATGCCCAGTGGTTCCTAAATATCATCCCTTCAATAAAATGAGTATTGGAGTGATCTCAGGCTAGGACAAGGAAAATATAAGAGGCTATATCTTGTAGTACCAGACAGCTACAAAGTACTGAAAAACAAAAGGACAGGGTCATGTCACAGGAATACAGAAAAGAGTTCCCTATTTGGTCAAAATTTGGGAAACAAAAACAAATTCAAAGTACAAAATAAATATACATGCGTCCAGAGCAATATAAATAAATGGTTAAATAAACAGTAGAGAAGAATCAAATTTCCTTACAGAAAAATTCCAAAATAATATATGTAGATACACCTCCTTTTCATGAGGTAGAACTTATTAATTCTATATCCCTTCACCCACCTTGAAGGCTAGTTAGAATTATTTACTTTCAAAAGACTAGGAAAAGAAAAAAAAAAGACTTTACAGTAGAGAAACTGGCAAACAAACAACAAACAAGCAACAAAGGTTAATACCACCAGTGATGTTATGTAAATTATCAGGTACACCCTGATAGGGCACTTCCCCCTCAGTAGTATTCTTCTCCAAGCCCTCAACATCAATCTAATCATGAGGAAATTTTGGAGGCCATTAGAGAGAATACTTACCAGTATTTCTCAAAACTATGAGGGATTACTGAAAAACTGAAAAAAGGCCATAGATCTGAAGAGACTGGAACACATCACAACCATGTATAATATGGTAATGCTAGACTGGATCCTAGAACAGAGGCCGTTAAGTGGAAAAACTGATGAAATTCATGTGGAAAATTGATGCAGGTTAGTTAACAGCAATATACCAATATTGGTATCTTCATCCTAACAGGAGTACTAAGATAAGATCCTAACAATGAGGAAACGGCCGGGCATGGTGGCACATGCTTGTAAGCAGCAGCCTAGGAAGCAGTGGGTGGGCCCAGGGATTGCAGTTGGAGTCCCACCAGGGGCAACCTAGCAAGACCTAGTCCCAAAAAAATAGCTGGGCGTGGTGGCGCGCACCTGTAATCCCAGCTACTTGGGAAACTGAGGCTGGGGATTGCTTGAGTCCGTGGTACCCCGGGAAACATGAGCCTGCAGTTCCACAGGCAAAAATAGCGAGACCTAGTCTCAAAAAAAAAAAAAAAGGAATTTAGAGAAACTCTGTATCATCTATGAAATTTTATTGTAAATCTAAGTTGCTCCTAAGTAAAGTCTATTAAAGAAATTAGTGTAATGTTAGAAAATCATATTTTCAGGCACTGAGAGGTAAAGTTGCAACAGAACCAAAGCAAACCATTCTCTCCATCATTACAAAGGAGAGTGTTTTGATTCAGTAGGGGCTACAACAGGGAGGAGAGAAAGCTATCACATTCTCAAATCCTTCAGGGGCCCCCAAAAGACCACCTTATCAACTGGTCATATGAATCACAACTATCTTTAGAGAGATTTCTGTCTTTTTTCAGAGCAACCCCTTCTTGGTAAAGCAGTATGGATCAGTTCACAGTCTTAAGACAGAGGAAAAGAAATACCTGCACACAAAAACCATCTCAATGTTGGTGCTGGAATGAGGCTCCCTGATGGATTCCAGAGCTTGCATCCGGCTTGCACAAGATGCAAACAGAACTCACTTAAAGCAAGCAATAAACTGCTCTATCAACAGCCTCCACTAGTCTGGGTTTCCCAAGCGAAAGGCCCGGAGACTTGGGAAAGACCAATTTTAAAAATCCTATCTACCAGGACACCTCAATGTGTTCAAACAGTGGCTGGGACTAAATTCTAGAGGCTTCTGATCCCTAGAGCAGTCACTTTGGATTTGTCCCCAAGAGCCGTGAAGTAAGAATGTACCAAGGAGACACAGTCTGGCTTTTGTTTGCATGTACATTATCGTGGAGGTTGTGGGTTCAAATTGTTCCTGAAGTTTAATTCATCTTCAAAGCAAAACAGAACCCTCACATTTCTCCCCAAGGATTAAGAAACAACTGGATGTAGAGAGGGAGAGACTCCAATCAGCTGCTGGATAGCAGGTTCTATGTTCATATTTTATCTCTCTGCAGGAAATCTGGGTATGTACCTACTACAGTAAGAGATGCTTGAAAGGAAAGCTTAACCACTGGTAAATCAGTGGTCTGAAATGTGTTCCAACAGTAAGAAGTGCAAAGATACTATTATAAGTAAGTCTTAAGATCTTTGTGTCTCTCCTGGAACTACCAGCACACCAATGTGTATGTCGCGCTGTGGAAAGAAGGCATTTCCAAACTAATCTGCCTGTCTCAACTTCCACATTTTTGCATTATTTACTCAACATAAAGCCTTGCTTCCATGACACTTGCATATTTTCAGTGCATCTCCACACACCATCTCCCTTAGCATCTAAGGGGCAAAAGGAGAGCCAGACTCCAGTTCATCAGTTCCTTAGAGGGCAATTCCTGATTCCTGGGCTCAGGCTCCCTCCAGAACAGGTTCGTTTCTCTTGAGTGAAGCAGAGAATACCTCTACCTTAGCTCTCTTCCCTATCCATCCTTCACTCCCCACTCCATCTTGCATGAAAAACTTGTTATTTTCAGTATTACTCTCAGGAATGTCCATTTAAAATGCAATGTCAAATGCCCCTCAAAGGAAACTGTTTTAACCTCAATCTCAGGTCAACCAAAAAGCACAAGTTCATATAGGTGAGAAGGGCACTGGAAGTCTGGATGAGAGAGTGAAGAATCCCTGGAGACTGAAATAGGGAGGGTTTCAGGAAGAAGAGCTGAAAAGACAAGCACAAATAAATTATCTTAACAATTTTTCCAAATCATACCATATTTAAAAATTATGAGCTTTTACCTAAGAGGGGGGTGGGAAATGGAGAGTTCAGAGTGATAATTAAATCACCTTTTTATTTGCCTCAACTCTTAGGAAACAGGATCTCTACACTTCCCAAATCCAGTGTACTGGTGCATGGAACTAAAAGAGCAAATGAAACAAAAGATGAAAATCCGCCCAGAATGAAAGAGAACTGAGTTGGGAGGACAGCTGGGAGTCATGAACTTAGCTGGGAGGACAGAAACAGATACAAAGAGGTACAATGTTTACAATAGTAAACATTACTTCCCCCAAGGTCACACAGCAACTATAAAATGCTTCAATAACCATCTCTGAGTTGTTACTGCTTTCTTATCATTGCTATCCCAAAAATAGTTCCATTACAACCATCTCTCATGCAGGAAATTCAACATTTAAATTACCTTTGCCTCACCTCTTTATAGCACCAAATTCTAATCCTCTCTTCTAATCCTGCTTCAGAAGTTAGCATCCCCCACATCCTCAGAACCACCTCAGAATCCTTCATCAGAAACCCAAAGCTTATCGCCACTCCCCTCCTTCCTCTCACTGCATGGTATTCCACAGTTCCTCTGGAGTGCTTTCTTTCACAGGATTATGTCAAAAAAATCTGATTTTGTCAGATTTGTTACAAGTGTTCTTGAAACCCAGATGCCTTCCTCACTTCTTCCCAGCCCCAATACTCCAAGAATCCAGTCCTTCATACTAATCTTCCCTTTTTGCCGTCCCCAAACGAAGTAGGCTCAGGTGACCCAACTAACAGCTGATATCATTAAAGAGGAGGAGCCCATTCTCCTTTAATGATAAAGGGGTCAGAAAAAAAGAGAGAGGGAGCAGCCCTGAGACTAAAGGAAAACCAGGAGGATTTGATGCTCTCGAAGCCTAAGGACATAAACACTTCTGGAAAGACAGTCATCAGATGGGCGCAGTGTTGCTTATAAATCGAGTTTAGTGCAGAGAGTAAAGCACTGGATGTAGTACCAGGCAGATCTCTGGTGACTTTGAAAGAGCTGTTTCAGTAAGAGTGGTGGGAACAGAAACCTGAATAGGAAGAACTCATGAGATGAGGAATCAGGAGGTAGAGAGTCAATGATACAAAATTTTCCACAAAGAGCTTTCTGCTGAAGAAGAGCAAAGAAATGGGGAAGAAGGCTGGATGAAGAAGCCGGGTATGGTTGTGCACACCTGTAATCCAAGCTACTGGGAGGTTGAGCCTAGGAATCACTTGAGTCCGTGGGCTCAAGACAGCCCTGGGCAATATAGTGAGACCTAGTCTCTATTTAAAAAAAGAAAAAAAAAAAAAGAAGCTGGATGAAGAAAACTAAAAGCATTATATTTCATGTAATAGAAAAAATGTAAAGCAACTAAATGTCCAATAGGGAACTAGACAGAAGAATGGTGACATATCTAACCTGAGAGAATAGCCACGAGTCATAAAAAGGAATAAGCATTCTAGAATGATCTCTAGGATTTATTAAGTAAAAAAAAAAAAAGGTAAGATGCAGATGAATATCTGGTTATGACAGTTCTGTGGAAGGAGCAAATTAACATTAAAACCTAACACTGAATGGGTAGTTCATAAATAAAAATGGGGACCTATAGGGGAAGGAAAGACCTAGTTGAAAGAGACAGGAATGGAAGGGAGATTTCCCTAAATATACCACTCCTAAATTTTGACTGAGGAATCACTGACATTGAGAGAAAAACAAAACAAACCGAAAAAAAACCTGGGTCAAATGTGCATAGTTGGTACTAGAAACAAGTCAATTTTCTAAGACGATAACTGGCACAGGGTAGGTATCTAGGTAAATATGGTCAACAAAAATTATTTGCGCAGAAGTATTTAGTTAAGTAGCATAAAAATGTTTACTGGAAACTTGGAGGTAGGCAAAATAGGTGAAGGGGGTCAGAAGGTAAAAGTAAGTTATGAGGAAGTAATGCAGCACATATTGACTACAGTTAATACTACTATATTGCATATTTGAAAGTTACTAAGATCTTCAAAGTTCTGAAGGGGAAAAAAATTATAATTCTGTATGACAGTGATGTGTTAAGTGCACTTATTGCCATCCTTTCAAAACACAGGTATCAAATCATCATGTTGTACATCTGAAACTAATACATGTCAATTGATAAAAGGAGAAAGATAGCACTGCCAGCTTTTCTCTTGATCAGCTAGTTACAACTAACTGTAATGGGAGGATTTTTAACAATGACAGTAAACAAAAAAGTAGAAAGGATTTTCAAAACCCAAGTTAACATAATGTTGCTAATTTAAAAATAAATTACTTTGATAAGGTTGGCACTGTCACTGAACATCATCTGTGGTATAGAAGACACCTCAACAAAATAGTAACTATTACATTATTTCAACAATTACATTTCAGAGCAGTCAGTCCTGCAGACCATCTGCATCAAGATCATGTGGGTTGTGTGTGAAATAAAGATTCCTGAGCCTTGACTTTACTGAACTAAAATAGTTTCCTATATAAAATCTAAGAGTTAATAATTCCCATAAGGGGCTCCCTTGCCAGCAGGGAGCAAAGGGGGTCAAGGTTCCTGGGTAAGCCCCCTAAGCCGGGTAAGCCCTGGAGAGGGGACTGGGTCTCACCCACCAGTGGATGGCTGCTTCACAGGGCAGCCATTTGCAGCTTGGATCCGTGGAGCTATGTGGCCCTCTGCTCCTAGCCCAAGGGAAGCCTGGGAGGGCACAAGCTCAGCCCAGAGGGAGGTTCTGGCCCACGGGCAAGCGGGGGATGGGGGAGGGACTTCCAGCTAAACTTCAGAGGATCAAGAACATGCGCATAGAACGGGCAAGGGACCATGCAAAAATCCAGCCCACAAGCCTGAGATGGACACAGCTGATGGACAACCGAGAGAACCAGTGCATGCGAGACAAGAGAAACAACTGTAGAGATACGATGTCACCATGGGCACTTATGTGCTCACCGGGGCCAAAAAGACCCGGAACTATTTGGAGATGCCTTCAAGGAGCAACACACCCTCCCCACACTACAGGAGAGGAGAGGATGACCAAAGATGGGGAAATGGGCCCCACATCAAAACTGCAAAGGCCATTCACAGCATCTACATTCACAGAGAAACTTCTTGACCAACACTGGCTGGGGGCGAAACCCCCTAAATCTGACACCAGAGCCATAAGGAAAAGCAGCAAAGCAATGGAGAGGGAATTGGAGAAGACGACCTGCAGCAAGAAAACATGGACAGGTCACAAATGAAAATAGACTGGCCACCCAAGGCAAACTTTAGACTGAAAACCTACCAGCAAGGGTCACATGGTTCCAACAACACAGTCCCTCACCCAGTGAAAGGACACTGCCATTGGAAAGAGACTCATTGACTTAGCACAACTAGTAAACAACAAAGAGTGGGGTTTGAGAGAATGGAAGGGGCACCAGAGGGATGAGGGAGGGGGAGCTATCCCAAAAAAAAGAGGTTGTGATCTAAAGAACAAAATAAATTAAAAAATATAATAAAATTCAATTTTGAAAAAAAAATTCCCACGAAAAGGGTATTATCTCTAGCTTCTTACTCAATAGTTTCAGTGAAAGCAACTAGTGTACCAAATCCTATGAAAAATTGGCAACTAAAGATAAAGAAGCATTTAATTTTATTAAAGATGAATTTCAAGACAATAATTCATTATTGACGAAAAGAAGTTTTTTCCTTCCAGAACTACTCTAGCTAATGTATGTAGAAGAAATTATCATTTTATAACCCACTTTGTAAGTCACTTAGACTCAAGGCAACCTTCATCAATGAATGAAGCCACTTGTCAAAAGGTTGGTTGTCAGGAAGACCTTTACAATGAAAGGCCTACGCTTTCACCATTTGAACTCTCTGAATGACTCTTAGTATGACCGACAATCATATAATTTTGAATAGTGAAAACAACTTTGAAAGTGTCAAAACTTACTCCTAATTTCAAAACTTATCACAAAACTAATCAAAATAATATAGTACTGATAGTTAAGAAAGACTAACTAGAGAGATCCAAAATAAACCCTCACATATATGGTCAAAGGATTTTTCCACAAGAGTACCATGACCATTCAAAGGGGTAGGCACAATCATCAACAAATGGTGTTGGGAAAACTGAATATTCACATGCAAAAGAATAAAGTTGAACCCCTACCTTAACCATATATAAAAACTAAGTAAAATGAGTCAAAGACCTAAGCATAAGAACCAAAACTATAAACCTCTTAAGAGGAAAATGTGGAAGGGAAGTTTTTTGACACTGGATTGGTAATGATTTGACTGTATACCAAAGGCAAAAGAAAACAGAGGAAAAGTAAACTGGACTGTGTCAAAACTAAAATTCCATAAATCAAAAGGTACAATCAACAGAGTAAAAAGACCACCAACAAAATGAACAAAATGGAGAAAATATCTGCAAATTAAACATTTGATAAAGTTAATATTCAAAATATACAAAGAACTGAAAAAATATTCTTATTTAAAAGTTGATGTAAAAACACATAATAAGAAATACGTATTTGGTCATTCAGATGAAAACTTATTTCTCATACCTAAAGAGTCTTCATCTACAGTCCCTGACTGACAACTGATGACAGTTTGGAACTTCCACAGTGTTAAGAATGAAACAAATGTCCTTTGTTACGTGAATGAAGGTAACTTTTGGAAAACACTAAAGGATGGTGGCTACCTGTGAGGAAACCAAGACAGAGGGTTCACGTTCCCAGTGTCATCATATCCGTGCCCTCCACCCCCCAGACCTCTGGAAGGGGAGAGAGCTAGAGGTGGAATTCAACTGCCTGTGCATAATGATGTAACCAATCATACCCAAGTAATGAACCCTAAAAGGAGGGGCTTTAGAGAGCCTCCAGGCTACAGAACCAGACTGGTTCCTTGCCAGACCCTAAAAGCTCCATGAGGACAGAAACTTCTGTTCTAGGAACCTGTCCTATGTTTCTCTTCATCAGGCTACTGGTTCATTTCCTTTAGTACTATTTGTATTAAATTGGACATTACTGAGCAAACAGGTTTCCTGAGTTGTATGCTAGTCTAGCGATTTAATAAAAAATGAGGAAATCATGAGAATCTCTAACTTAAAGCCAGTCAGCCAGAAGCACAGGTAATGAATTACCTGAACTTGCAATTGGTATCTGGAATCTGAAAAGGGGGTCATGGTAGCCTCCAACCTGTAGCTAACCTCCAACTGTAGAAACGTAAGTATCCACCCTGGGGCTTGCAACTAAATGTAACTTAAAATAGAATATTTGGGCAGTAGTAGTGATAGGGTGTGCTACTCTCCCCCCCCCCCATTGTCTCCTGTTTAAGATTGCAGATTTTAAGGACAGGTATGCTAAAATGTGAAAATGACCTTAGCTGAAATTTCCCTTCAGGGAAATGCAGGAGGGAGGAGGGAAAGGACTTTAGACAATGCTAAAAAAAAGGTTTTAGACAATATTAAAGTAATTGGAGTTTTCCTTACATGTTTCTTGTGTAGTTATTAAGATAATTAGAAAATCACTTTGTTAAAAACAAATTAGTCTGCACTGATAGTCTTGCATTGGTTTGGTATTTTGGTTGAGAAGGCTGGGGATGGTGAAAAAAACCCACGAGTGTAGAGTTTAAACTGTGTTTCTAAGTTTTTCTTCTGCAGTTTTTAGAGCTAAAAGCAGAGAAGCAGCTGGCTGGCCTTTGCAAATCAATGGTAAAGGTGATCAGTAAAAATGCTAATGTAACTGCCTGCAGCCTTCTTAGAAGGCAGACAGGTGTATCCAGTTAAGGTTAAAGGTAAATAGCCAGCTTGTAGCCTGCTTCCTAGGAAAAAAAGCAGGCATAGGTGTATCTAGTATAAAAGATAAAGGCAACTGCTAATGTAAATGGCTTGTAGCCTGCTTCCTTTAAAAAAAAAAAAAAAAGCAAGCCCTGTTATATATGTTTAAAGCAAAGTCAAAAAGTCCCTTTGCGGACGCCCTGTTTCGGTAGTACTTCTAATATTTAAACTACCCACTGATTTACTTAATTCTACTTAAATTTTTTTTAAAGGACCATCCCTCGTGCGTTTCCAAGGTGAGTTTTAATTAGGACTGATATCGTTCTATAGAGTTAATATGTATGTTTTATATACTTACATCATAACAAGATATAACCCCATGGTCTTCTTTTTTTTTTTTTAAGAAACTCAAACCCTAGCTTTGATATTACAATGGACAAAAAGTATAAAACAGTGTTAATGACCACGATTAGTTATCCTTGCTCCAAGCTTTTCATCTTTAAAGACTCGGCTGAAATTCTGCTCTCTCTTCCCCTTTTTCTAAAAGGGCTTTATCTGGCTTCAATGAAATTGCTCAAGTCAATATCATTTTCCTATCTGGATCAACGCAAGAGTTAGTAAAACAAGTTTCTTCCAAAATGAACTACATTAGCTCCTCAGACATCTCATTCACAGACAAGCCACAAAGACAGCAATAAAGCAGAACGTTCTACATATTTCTCCATTCTACTTTTATTTTTTTCGCTTTCTTCTTCCTTTCTTTGATATTACATACTATTCCCAACCATCCCTTCTACTTCATTACAAGTATTTGTTAAAATATTTCCTGGCTCACCCTGAGTGGCTGTGGCCCCATAGCAGAACTGCTGACGAAAGAAGAGGGGAGGCCCCATAGCAGAACTGCTGACGAAAGAAGAGGGGAGCTCAACGAATTACCTGGGGAAGTCTGCCCCCAGCAGCGAACACCTCACCACTTTCGGCTGGGAGTTAGAGTCTCAAACCCAGAAGACACATTCAGTTCAGTAACTTTTACACATACAGGCCTGCTTCTCTCTACTAAGCAGGCTGCAAACTGTTCATTAGCATTAACCTTTAACCTTTTCCTTAACCTTGAGCACCTCTGCCTGCTTCTCTTTGCTAAGCAGGCTGCAAACTGTTCGTTAGCATTAACCTTCAACTTAAACTTTACTGGATACACCTATCTGCCTGCTTCTCTCTACAAAGCAGGTAGCAAACTGTTAATTAGCATTTAAACTGTACCTGCCTACTATTGATATGCAAACGTCAGCTACCAGCTTCTCTCAGCTTTCTTTTCCTCTTTCAGACCTACAAAGAAAAACTTACACAACTTAAACTCTTGTGGGTTCTTTCCACCATCCCCAGCCTTCTCAACCAAAATACCAAACCAATGTAAGACTATCAGTGCAGACTAATTTATTTCTAACAAAGTGATTTTCTAATTATCCTAATAACTACACAAGAAACATGTAAGGAAAACTCCAATTACTTTAACATTGTCCAAAACCTTTCTCAGCATTGTCCAAAGTCCTTTCCCAGATTATCCCAAAATCCTCAGTCTCTCAGTTCTGATCATCTCACCAAAAATCAGCCAGTCAGCGTTCATCTCTAGATGCTTGAAGACATGTTCCTTTGGCTGCTCCCTTGGCTTGCTCCTCCTTGTCTTCCACACTGTGTCCTCCTTGTCTTCCAGGTAGCAGGAATTCCATGGTGCCGAACCAGCAAAGCTCACTTTCTTTTCAGGCCTAACTTTTGCATTGCCTCTTTCAGACACAAGTCAAACTCAGCAAAACAAACTCCAACATGGAGTTCAAATCTGCAAACTCCTTAACCACCTCCTTTAGCACACGTGGCTAGCCCAGGCCAGCCAAGGGCTGCAGCCTGCAGCCCCCCCCAGCCTTTGGCCAAGCCCACATAGCTCACATCTTTACAAGATGGCCGATTCCCATCTCTCCTGCATTGAATCTCTCTCTCTATTGGATCTCCATATTGGCCCCCATCCTCTCTCTTTGTTTCCACACCCTTTATATATCCTGATTTCCTGCCTTCCAGGAAACCTGTGTCACCTTTCTCCCTCCTGCATCTCCCTGAAGGGAAATTCCAACTAAGGTCATTCTCACATTTTTTAGCATCTGTCCTTGAAATCTGCAATCTTAAACAGGAGACAATGGGGGGGGGGTAGCACACCCAATCAGAATGAGCAACAGGTGACAGGCACCAGAAGTGATCCTGGAGAAGTCCCCCACATCTGCCCTAGAAGTTCCCAGTGTGCTCAGCCTGATTATATGCCTCAGCTACTCCTGGAGATTGGAGCAGCCTCATCTGTTGCTGTCCAGGAGGGCAAGTCCACACCCAAGGAGGAAAAGAGGACATAAGGATATAGTTTGAAAACAAAAAAGAAAGAAAGTACCAAGGGCCAAACAATGACCAAAAGCTTGCAGCCAGAGGAGTTGGAATGACCAGAGGGAGGAAGGAAGGGAATGGGGGAGGAGGTGTGGTGGGGAATAAGGGATACAATACAACCATGCAAACATGACCAATGTTGTACGAAATTACAAAATAAAAATATTTTAAATATATATATTACTTCCTGGCTCATATCTGGACACATAACCTTGGGGCATACAACCAGAGTGAAGTGGGTCTAACAACATCTACACAAAGACGGTCTTAGGGCTCGCTCATAGCCATCTGGACTTCTTAATCAAAAAGAGACTCAACCTTCCACTGTCAATATCCTAAATCCCAACGGCACACTTATAAAATTAAAATAAATGAAACTACAGAAATACATCATCATCAACCTAATTCATACTTCACATTCGGATTCCCTTGTACATGCTTTGTAATTTGATAAATAACACGACATGTGTATACCACTACAGAGTCATAAAGGGGGATAGAGACAAACAAAACAAAACAAAACAAAATGAAAGAAAACCAGATGCACTGCCCTGAAAAGCCCCTATACTCTGCCCGTTAATCCTTTCACCCAACTCTGGGTAATCAATGATTCTCTTTTTTGTGTAGTTAGAATCATACAGTACACAATCTTTTCAAATGGTTTTCTTTCACTTAAAAATATACATTTAAGACTCCTCTATGTCTTTCTATGGATTGAAAACTCATTTCTTTTCAGTGCTGAATAATATTTCACTGTTTGGATGTGCCACAATTACATATCCATCATCTGCTGGACATTTTGGTTGCTTCCAAATCCTAGCAACTATGAATAAAACTGTCCTAAATGTGCTGAATTAGCTTTGTAAGACACTGCTAGACTGTCTTCCAAAGTAGGTATAGCATTTCACATTCTTATCAGCAATAAATGAGAATTCCTGTTGTTCCACATCCTTGTCAGTATGTGGGATTGTCAATGTTTGGATTTGGGCTTTACTAGAGATGCAATGGTATCTCATTTCAATTTTTATTTGCCTGATGAAATATTATGAGAAGCATTTTTTCATGTCTATTTGCCATCTGTAGATCTTGGTGAGGCATCTATTAAGGTATCTGGCGCATGTTTTAATTGGGTTGGTTATTTTCTAAATGTTGAGTTTTAAGTGTTCCTCATATTTTGGATAACAGTTCTTTATCTTATGTGTCTTTTGCAAATAATTTTTCTCAAATATTTCTGTGGCTTATGGTCTCATTCTCTTAATGATTATCACTAATGATTAACTTTCTTTCAGTTGACCATACTCTAATGAATAAGGTTTCCTGAGTTCTGTGAGCTGCTCTGGCATATTAATTGAAACTGAGGAGAGGATGGAGGGAACTCTTGATTGACAATCATTCAGAAGCATGATAAGCAACTTGAGCTTGGAACTAGCACCTGATGTTTGAGGAGGGCAGTCACAGGAACCTCCAATCTTTGTGACTGGTCAGAAGCACAAGGTACCAATCTGGACTTGCAACTGCTATGTGAAGTGAAGGGCAGTCCTCAACCCTGAAAGCTATAATGCTATCTTCAGGTAGACAGTGTCAGAGTTTAGTTGAATTCCTATACATCAGCAGGGTGTCCACTGTGTAAAGATAACCTGCTGGTGTCTGAGAACTGCCTGTTGGTTGGACGTACCCATACGCACTCATGTTGAATTTGGGTCCAGGAAACTACTCAACACTAACAACAGGCTTCAAAATACATGAGGCCAAAACTGACAGAACTGGAAGCAGGTATATTTGCTACAAACTAGTAAATATATCTCTTCTCCCCTCTCCATCATGTCCCCCCTCCCATTCTTACGCTGAAACCTAATTCTCAATATGACCGTAATGGGAGGTGAGATCAATGGGAGGTAACTGAGTAAGTCTAGTAGGGCTAGATTCTCCATGAATGGGAGCACCCTTGCCCCTTCTGCCACATGAGAATGCAGTGAGAAGACAGTTATCTATGAACTAGAAAGTGAGTTTTCATCAGATACCAAATCTGTCAAGCATCTTGATCATAAACTTCCCTGCACAGTTGAGGAACTGTGAGAAATAAAAGGAACTAGAAAAAGAATATAATGAAACAAATCAAGCAGAAGGAAATAATAAAATTAAGAATAGAAACCCATGTAATTGAAAATAGAAAATCAATGAAAGCAAAAGCTTGTTCTTCAAAATTACCAATAAAAGAAATATACCAAAATTCGTAAAGAAAAAAGAGGCACAAAATGAAAGGAGAGGATTAGCACCACAGACATAGAAGGCATTAAAATAATAATAACAGAGCAACACTATACACATTAATATAATTTCATGGAAAGAACCAATTCCTTGAAATTACCCAGTCATTTACAATAAAATAGATAACATAACTAGACTTGAAACTATTAAAAAGAAGCTGGATTAGTAATTAAAATCCTTCCAAAAAAGAACCCTCCGGGTCCAGATGATTTCATTGGCAAATTCTTTGAGAACAATATTACCACCAAAATTCTGTATAACTTTTTAAAGGGAAAAAAAATGGAACAATACACTAGTTTACAGAGTACTGTCCACTGGGACAGGTCACTAGTTACATGCAGTTACTGAGTCCTTGAAATGTGCCCAGAATCATAAGTTGAAATAGTATTTTGGCTACATTGAGTCAATGTATTATATGATAAAACATATGAAAGTTTCTGACTTCTAAATGTAAAAGAGAAACTATAAAAAGAAAAATGACTTTAAAGTACCTACTAAGGGAAAGTTTAACCTTTACTCTAGAATTCAATGCTTTCAAGAATATCTCAAAACAAAGTGTAAGTGAAACTCTTCAAAATCTTAAGAAACTAGAAGCATATAATGATTACAAAGCAAAATCCAGAGGCTAACAGGCTCACAAACATTCCTTCTCAGAGCTGAATGTCCAGTATTGACATTCTCTTTGTAAATAAAAAAAAGTAAAAACACTTTAAAGATAAAAGGAGAAAAGAGAGCTTAAAAAAAAAAGCCTTTTTCCAAGAGAAAGACTTATAAATTAAAGTTGTTTTTAAGTGATAAATAGCCTTTCTTTTCCAAGGGAAAATCCATTAGAACACTACCTGGATGGTGTTCAAATTATCATTACTGGAACAGAACACAATTTGCTTTTCAATAAGAAGACAACTTCACTCCTCAAAGATTCCCACCTTTAACTATAAGACTAATGGGTGATTTCTAGAAAACTAAAGTAGTTGGCTACCCTCCCACACAGTACTCAAATGCAAACTGCATCAGAAAAACTAAAAGGTAATGCTTAAAAGTCCTATATTTTAAACACGATAATCATTCAGCTAAAACATAACCACACATTTTTCAGTAGTTTCATGCCACAACCCACTAAGCAAGGCTGTGACCATGGTTTGAAAGGCAATCAATTATACTTGCTATAGCAAGTATACAGAATGGTACCTACTAAAACTTTTCATCACAAAACAATTCAGTAAAACCTTAAGAATTCCTCATCTGCATCCATTTTAGTATATCTGTAAACATTTCTTTTCTAAGGGGAAATGACTTACTTTCCTTCCCTCCCTCTTATTTTAGCATTTCTGAAATAAAATTTAATATGGTAACTGCTTCCCTTAGAAAAGCAACTACTATTCCAATGATGCATTTGAAAATAATTGTCACATAAGAATCAAAGAAGTGCAGTAAACTTTAAATGTAACCACTTCTCAGCCTTTTGGCTAAGATCAAGTATGAAGCTTTAAATGAAAATGTTTTACTCTGATAGGTTGTATTTTCTAAGCAACTAAATATTTTTTTTAATTATTATTATTATAAAGTTTATTCTGGTTGACAATTTAGGCCATAGACATGTACATGAAAATTCCATAAAAGGAATGAGTATGTGGGGGGTTAAGAGGGGTTAGATGGGAGGGAGTATTCAGGGAGGGAAGGTGGTGGGTGGTCCCCAGGGAATACAAAGATGTGAAACACATATATAAAAAAAATTAATTAAGAAAAAAAAGGAATCAGTACACTTTATGCTGGGGAGAAGCAGTTCTTCTGCCTGCCTGGAACTATGCAGATGGCTCCTTTTTCTTTCTCCATTCCCTAATAACCCTGTCCTTTTCCTCTCTCTTTTTTAAAAAAAAAATTTAATTTAAAAAATTTTTAATTTGCATATATATGTATATTTATATTCATATTACATTATTCCATTATTGTGTACCCCGGGGCTTTCCCACTTTACTAACATTTGTTAACCATCCTGATCTTTTGTGCTCTTCACCTCCTCCACCTTATTCCTCTCCTCCTATCTCGCTCCATGGTTCAGTCCCATTGGTTGTTTTCATTCTTTCTTTTTCATTTGTTTGTTTTTCCCTATATCCATCATGTAAGTGAGAACATCCTGTACTTCTCTTTTTCTTTTTGACTGATTTCTACTACACAATTAAATATTTTTAAACTAGATTCAGTATCAGTTATAGCCCTTAGTATACACATAAAAATGTTAAGGGTGAGATACACAAACACACACATATAAAAATAAGTAATGATATCTGTATGTATTCAAAAGCAAACTGTGTCTAAGTAATCTTTAAATGGTCAAGGCGTTACAACTATTTTCTTTTTGACAGTAAGTTTGTTACTATTTTAATAAGGAATTATATTAAAAAATATTGTTAAGGAACAGTTAATCTCCAAATTTAGAATCCTTGGAATCTAACATTCCAGAACAAAGAAGTTTCTGTTAACAGAAGGGCTTGGGCTACCATAAGGAAAAAAGGTACTGAAAAAATAAAACTAGGAATACCACATGACTGAGCAATACCACTTTCTAGGTCTTTACCCAAAGAATATGAAGACACTAATACAAAAAGATTCAGGCATTTCCATGTTCACAGCTTTGTTGTTCACAACAATGGAGCCAACCTAAATGTCCAGTCATGTGACTTGGATAAAGAAACTGAAATATAAATTCAACGGACTACTACTCCACTATTTAAAAAGATGAAAGAATGCCTTTTGGGACAAAATGGATGGATCTTGAGGTGATTTTGTTGAAAGTGAAATAGGTCAGAAAGTTAAAGACAGTGGATATGGTTTCACTCATTTGAGAAATATAAGTAACCAGAGAAAACAAACTCTTAAAACATAACAAATATAGTCTTAAATTTTGTCAAAATGTACTAGTTTTCAGAAGGGCTAAGGGGAGGAAGAAGGGGAAAGGAAAAGAATGTGCTAGCGTTGTTGCACAGAACCTTGGTGGAGGGTAAATAAAATGAGCACATATGGAAGTGTGAAGTTGTACTCCTAAATTTAAATACTTATGTAAACAACTGCTAAGTCAATACATTCTAAAAAGAGTAAATAAAACGATGTTACTTCCAAATTATATTTTCCCCTTCTACCAAATCCACGGGTGTATGTGTGCACAAGAGCATGTGGTCTACAGAAAATGATTATAAAGCAAACAATGCTGGCATTAATAGTAAATTACTCAGTTGAATTTCAAAGTAGTTAACATTTGATATTTCATACCAGGACATGCAAATATTTTATTTACTATGTTTTATATAAAGTACACTGTTTGGTTTGATTTCTTGATTTTTCCATGCTTTATGGAAAATCAGGATATACATATCTAAAACAGTACAGTCATTCCACAGTGTCTCTGACTCATACAGAGCTACCTGGACATGCCCACCAACCAATTACCCCCAGTGGATGGCAGCAAAACCAACAAAGAGTTTCCTGAAGTCAAAACAATTCATCTCCCATAAATTCAATCTACACCTTATAAACTTATTTAAATTTCAGGCCTTGCTTACATTTTAAAATGTCAGTTGTTAAAACATTTTCCATGCAAGTCACAATTATTTTAGGCTAGCATTTCGATTTCCAAGTTGCAATCTATTGGTTTCAAGAACTCTCATATTTCTGATATTGGGGAACTCTAGAGATCAGAACTGAAACAGACAGCATCTAATTGAGGATCTTCTACATGCAAATAAGCTAACTTTTTTAAGATAAACATAAAAGAGGGAAAATTTTAAGGGAGGGTCAATAGGAAGGGAAAAAAAAAAAAAGCAAGTATAATAGCATCCAAAGAGAAGAACTGTGTAGACTCTAGAAGTCTGTTTGAAACCAAACTTTCTGTTATTATAGGATTATATAAAATATAGCATGAGGAGGGACAATTCCATACTGCCTAAGGACAACATTCAATATAATAGAGTAACTGGAAAACTCTAGAAAGATTTTGAAAAATGGTGTGATTTATAAGCATCCAATATGTTTCCTAATTTACTGTGGGACATACAGTGGTATGGGAGTTTAATAAGGGAAGTCCCGTCTCTAATCTTTAAGAAATTAAATGAATAATGCATACATATTTAATCTATCCTGTGTGAATGTCCTTAAGGACCCATACAAAGTATTTAACAAGAAGCACTATTTGAAGTGGGGCAACCCTCATCAGCATATGATAACCAAAACATCACTTGACCTTTATTGCACAATAAGGATTCCTCAATTTTGAAGGAACCATCTCAGTGGAATCTCTCCTGTGGAAATTTGTTAAGAGTACACTCTACCATTAGAAGAGAAGGCATGTACCGTTGGCATTAAGACAAAAGGGGACCACCACCCATGCTGCTTACCCCATCTTAAGATTCAGTGTCCTTTAGGAACACACAGGAACACACAAGAACTCCTTAGAGAACATTGACCGTTACTCAACTATCTAAGAGTCCCAAGAATGCCAACTACTAAGCGTCAGTCTCATACTCTGGAAATAGAGGATTTAGGGCCCACATAACTAACCCTCCCTAAACCCTAACAAATAACAGTTTTTAACAAATAAAAGTTTCCTTGTGAACTCCATACAGCAGTATCAAATTAGTGACAAAAATTAGTAACAAAAAACCCTAGTTTTATAACTAGCTTTGTTAATAACTATAACTTATAGATACCTTTTACTAAACTCAGACAAGTCACTAATTATTTGACACTGTTTCCTCATGAAAAAAATGTAGCTAAGTGTCTTTCATACAGTAATTTATAATTCAAAAAGTCCAATACAGTGCTTGACATATTGTAGATATTACTAACAGTTTGGTTTAGGGTCTAAGAAGCCTAACTACTCAGCACAAAGAAGATAAAATAAAAAATTAGAGCTTGAAAATAAATCTGCCAAAAACCAGGCATACAGTGAGTGGTACTCAGTCAATTCAATGAACCAGTGTTGGTTCATAAATTTGCAGATGCATGTCAATCAATGTTATGGCAGGGGCCAAGTTATACATAGGTTTTTGATGGTGTCAGGGCCTGATGGTGTCAGGGCCACCTCTGATCTATGAGTTGGCAAGGGTCAATTCTATAACAAAAATTCTTCTAGGGAAGAATAATGAGTTAAAACAACCTAAATGTTATCTCTTTTTTCAAATTTTGTTTTCTTTTCTTTCTAAGAGTTCACATATCAGTGATATTATACAGAGTTTGTCTTTCTTTAATGTATCGCCAATGCAACTCTAATGCACCTAAAGGTCTATCCAAGTTGTCACAAATGGCAGGTCTCCCTTGTTTTGGATTGAATAATACTTTATTGTATATGTATCTGTGTATACACATATATATATGTATATGTATAATAACTATATATTTGTGTGCATATACATACTATTATTTTACTCATTCATATGTTGGGATGTTTTATAATCAACAGAAACTATATTCGATAAAATACAGTAGCTTGTAAAGAACTAAATTCTTTGCTAGAGTAAATGAAGGATTTGCAAACTACAGTTCACAGAGGTCCTGTCAGAGAGCAGGCAAACAGACTCAACAAAACCAGTTTCATTTTTATATCTTCCCTTTCTTGGAAGGGTCATTCAATATGCTTTTCGCAAGGAAAGTATTCTACTTATTAAGAAAAATGCTTAGAAACCATAGAATCAGATGAATTATTAAGATCTCTCAATCTTAAAGGGATTAGATTTCAGAGTTCTGACAAACAACTATCGGAGTGCTAAGACCAAGAAGGACTTTAAATTCTATAATGCCTCCAAAGCTAACACATTTACTCTATCTACTTTTGGTATTTGAGAAGCATGTTTAAAGTAAAAGATTTAATGTCTCTCATAGTGACATTTTTAATTTAACAGTGAAAAACTCTGTATTGTATTGTCTTTATAAACATGACTAGGGCTCTCAAACACAGAAGAACATCAAGAAGCTGCATCTTTGCTTCAAAGGGAATTTTAAAATTCCCTTTATGTTGTTTTCCTCTTCCTATAAAAATGCTGTATTCATTTAAAACACCCTGTGAGTTGTCTCTCTGATCTGCACTGTACTCAACTTTTTGAAATCAAAAAGGTAAATGATATCTGTATCACTTTAAATTTTCAAAGATATGAGATATTCATCAAATAAATTGGGTTAAAAAGTGCCAAAGAGATGCAAAGTGAGGAGAAATAACACAATGGGAGCTCAGTAGTGAGCAAAAAGAAAAAAAAAAAAAAAACTTCTAACTGCACAGGAAATATGTTTCTTAAGAGAGTATCTGGAAATAAAGCCAATAGTCTCTGATACAAGTCTCTGATTTGTTATTCAACAAACAATCCATGGTCTAGTAAGAGAAAAGGATAAACAAATAAGCAAATATGTGCAAAACATTAATGAAAAAAAAATCCTCTGGGGCATTGGGGAGAGCAAGTAAAGGGGGAAGAGAAGGACAAGTGACTTCATTAGGATTCTGAGGATGAGCAGGAGCTCGTTGGAAAGAAAGTATTTCGGGCAATGGGAATATGAGGAAGAACATGAAAAAGTGAAAGCACACAGTGTCTTGGGGACCAGCTGTGGGGCAATAGGAGGTAAGCGAATATAAAAGCAAAAAGAGGCCAGGTTGGATCATGAAGAGCTTTAAGTCTGTGCCAAGGCTTATGGCTTCATTGCATACATTAGGCAAAAAATAATGTCACATAAGCACTGTACGATACCCTTTCTAGGATTAAACATTCTGAGACTGTGAAAATATTTTAAGTTTCCACTGACTACAAAAATACATAAGAGACATTAAATCCAGACCCCTTAAAGTAACTCCAAAGGTTCCACTGGTCACAAGTCGAGTTAAAAACTCTCAAAGAGTAGAAATTATTAACTTTTCTTTTAATCTTGAAGAGCTAAGATACAAAATAGGAATTTGTTTCTGATTAAGAACAATAAAGAACAAAAGTTGATAACAAGGTTTCTGCTCTAATCATCTCAATAGAGGTGTGCAATACTGGTGAGAAAAATATAAGCTTTGTCTGTGAGAGGTAAAAATTCCAAAATCTACAGAATATCCATGTATTCTGTGCATAAGCAGTTAAAACACAGGTCTAGAGACTCCGAAAAAAGATGCACAGATTGAATTTGAGAGTCTCTGTGTGTAGTATGCTGGTGACAACTGAAGCCATGTGGGAGACTGAAGTAACCGAGCATGAATGGGACCCAGACTTGAATCCAGTAATCCTAGTGCAAACATGTGACTGGACAAAGAAAGAACATCCAGAGGAGCAGAAGGAGAAATAAGAGAAGTATCATGTGAATCTAGGAAAGCAGACATTTCAAAAACACATTGGAAGTATGGTACCAAATAAGAGAGAGCCAGGCAGTATTAAGACTGTAAAGAGGCCATTGGATTTGGAAACTGGGTAGTATTGCTAAACTTTCACTGAATTGGGTAAAGGATAGATTAGGTTGAAGAATAAAGGGAAAATGAGAAGAGACAAAGAGCACAGATTACAATATTCCAAAAATTTGGCAAGAAAGAGAATGAGAGTTAGCAGTTTGACAAGCTCAGAAAGTATGCACAATTTAGGCATTAACCTTTTTCATAATTTGTGTCTAAAGTCTATGAGAACAAGGACTGCCTCTAATATTCTTCCAACACCTACTGAATAAATAATAAAAACAGCAGTACTATAAAGTCATTGTTTAGAATGTAAGATATCTCATACACCTCACTAAATTTTAACTAAATTCCTAGTACAAAGGGGAGTGTACTAGACTGAACCAATTAGATAGTCATTAAATTCAAGTCATTTACTTGCGTTGTGACTATCAGAAAGAAGCCACACCCTGATGTGTCATCTGACAGGTTCTATGAACAACTCTGGGGATGCTCTACAATGGAACTTCAATTCCTTCACCCTTGGCTGCAGAGAGACATACTCACCTCCATAGTAGAGTCCTGTAGCAGTGCACATCCGCCACTGTCCCTGATACATTCCTGCTCTGCTGGGGCTGCACATCTGGACGCTGACATCTGCAATCTCTTGGGGCTCTAGCGATCTCACCATCACCATGTTCACATGTCCAAATTGGTCTCCCCCGACATATTTAAGACAAACCCCTGGAGGCCAGGCCTCTGCCCCTGAGTTCAAGCAAAAGAAAAAAATGTTAGGCAATTGTGTCCTATGCTGGGTGCAGGTCATTACAAAACTGTAGAAGAAGCATCTTTGTCTTACACACACAAACCTACCCACATACCTGAGCTATATAAAAATCATACATACCTGATTTCAAGGAACTATCAGTAATAACTTCTAGCCAATAGTCTATCCCTAAGAGAAGGCAATACAAGAAAAGACAAAGCAGTCTCTCAAGCTGTGTTCCAGATGACACCAGAGAAAGCCACACATCACAAGGGAGCTACAAACTGAAATGGGACGTCTGTGAAGAGTCATAGACGTGAAGCACAGGCTCATTTCTTTGAAGGACTACGTTCTCCACGAAGAGGTAACATTTTCACTCGAACTATTAAAACTGACATTCAAAGTAAAATATATTTGATTGTCCCTAATTTTTCCAATTGAGGCAAGAGAATGAAACACTTGGGAAGTCATTTTTATTTTCATTTAAAAACTGTCTTTTCCCTGACACATGACTTTTCTTCTGGAACCCATAATGGCTCTTACAGACTTCTGAGACTCAAAAGACTCAGCAAAATTCAAACATGAGTCAAGTGAATGTTTTGTTTTCAAGTTCAAACCATATGGGGAAATATGGACAGTGGGGTCAATTCCACTGATAACAACACAATGGTCTCAGCCAGAGATGCCTGTCCTAGGGACAGGCATAGCAACACAGAGAAATTACTTCGGTAGGAAGTCTTTCCTCTGTTGGAAATGGCAAATATCTTGTTTGTTACCTATTATACTTTTGTACCTATTTTCAGGTAAACTAACTCAAAATGAGACATCTATATATTGACTTATTCTGGTCAGTCATAGGTAGCCATACAGTGACTAGATACCATCCTACCTGTGAAGTCAATTCAATATATTCCTTTTTAATGTATGCAGAAATTCACAAAAGAAACCTCTTTTGGGAGTACACTGGCAATCATTATAAAAATCAATCATTATAAAAGCTGGACACATCAGGATTCTCAAGACACAGCATGCTTGAGATTTACCTCCCAACAGTACTGTAGGATGCCTTGATGCCGGGCAGGTTTTGATATACCTGATAGTCTACTATTGAAAAGTGAACTAGAAGGAAAAGTAACCAGAGTTCTACCACAAAAATATCAGTTCCATTATGAACAGACCCCTCTGCAGCATGTGGGTCTTAATGAGTAGGAGCTGAAGCAGCAGTCACTATATTTCTATCATTACCTCTTTAAAAAATCTGCCATCATGTACCCTCTTAAATTTTAGTTAAAAAACTAAAAAAGGCAAGTGCTGCTGGTGGAATGTGATAATACACTAGCAATACTTGCATATTTTGTTGCTTTTTTTTTGTCTGAGGCCTCTGGTCCAACAGAAACACATTGATCTCAGGCCAAGAAAAGCAGCAGCTGATATGAAGCACCTTAGAAAATGTCAGACTTTTTAAAGGCCAAGATCCAAGAGGAAAACTAAACTCCTATTATCAGAATGAATTCACAATTATTCTTTAAGACACACACACACACACACACACACACACAGAGACACACCTGTCCAGCATAAGACAGTATCTATTTTTATGAAAACCCAAGAATGTGTCTGTTTTTGAACTTCTAAGAAAATAAGGAAAACCAAGATTGGCTGAGTGTAGAAAACACTCGGCTGTCCTGAAGAGGCAACCAAAGGCAGCCAAGATCAGTGGTTAGTTCAGTTGGGCAGAAGAGGGGCGGCTGTTATAAACCAGAGAGACTGAGTTAGTCAGTCAAACGCTATATGACTAATCATTATACAGGTACAATCCAGATCTTTTTTGTTCTCTAGATACTCTGTTATAATGTGGCACCTGTAGAACATCTTGAAGGGAAAATCAAAAGAGTTTTCCACTATCAATTCTAAAGTATTAATTGCTGTGAAGTGAGGAACTAATCATTTGTCTTCTGAGAGTTACCAATAGATCACTATGACAGAGAATTCTTATAACCACAAATGTTAGGTTAGGTAACCCTGAAAAGGTCAAGATAATGATTCTCCATGCTGAAGGAAGGAAAATACTGGCATGCTGTTTGGACTGGTGCACTATTTGCTACATATACTTGAAATCTATATTTGAAAATAGAACACAATAAGGTTTCAAAATTGACTAGCTTAACGGGGATACACATAGCTAGAAGAAAATAAAAACTAATGCTTTCTATGTTAAGTCTCACAAGCCGACATGATTAAGGCTGTGATTCTCCAGTTATCATAGAATACAACTGTATTTTAAAACACTAAAAGTGAAAACAAAACAAAAACTTTCATATGACAATTTTGAGGTAAAGAGCACTGCAAAAATGAGAGTCAATCTGTTCCAGAAGGTCTGAAATCCACTAGGTTTAAGTGGTTACAGAAAGTTTGAAGACCGTAAGGAACACCAAAAGAGCAATGCAGAAGAAAACAAATCCCAATGATGATAGTCATATATTTTTTTAATTCTTATAAATTTGGAGACCACAACTCAAGTTACACTACATGAAAACAAAAACCTGCACTAATTTTGTTACCATTTCCCCCTGTACTCAGATAAAGTGCCTGAACAGTAATACAATTTGTCAAATGAGTGAAGCAAAACTATCTTCTTTACAGCCATACTAAAACAAAAGATAGAAGAAACTATTTTAAGAAATCAAATGAAAAATGGGGGAAGAGTCTTTTTCAAGTTCTTTTCCCAGCTCTTGTTTTATACTCACTTCTATGTATACACACTTCTATGTAGTTCAAAAAATAAAGATGCCTCCGAAGTCACTCATATAGCAATCTTTTTTTTTTGAGATTAGGTCTCGCATCGTTTGCCCGTGGAACCACAGGCTCAAGTTGCCCCGGGTACCACGGACTCAAGCAATCCCCAGCCTCAGCTTCCCAGGTAGCTAGGATTAGAGGCACGCGCCACACGCCCAGCTATTTTTTGGGACTAGGTCTCGCTGTGTTGGCCCCAGGTGAACTCAAACAGCGATCCCCATACTGTGGCTCCATAAGCTGTTGCTTACAGGCATGTGTCACCATGCCCGGCTTCATATAGCAACCTTAACTACTTTACCAAAGCAGAGCAACACCAGAGCTAGAACACATTTAGCCAAAAAGATTCACTGTAGCTGGGCAACAGAGCAAGTGGGCTCATACATGGTGAAGAGAACTTTCTACTTCTGATGAACAGTTTCATATTTTCACTTTGAATTCCACTGTAAAGTTTCTACTCAAGCTTTGACTACTTAAATAGTAAAAAAAAAGTTTGGATTCTGGGATTCTATATCTCTATCATATAATAAACCAATTTCTTTTCTTTTTAAAAAAATTTTTTTCTATAGTCTGTACCTAAAGATTTAAGCAGTGTCAGTTTAATTTTAAACAATATGTGAAACTTATCTTCTTTAGGGAAGCTGCCAAGACAACTATATGCAGTTCTCCATCCACAGTCTAAGGAATGCCTCACATGCCTAAAACATGACAGCAGAGAGGTGCTGTGAAAGATAATTTTGAAAGTGAGTGAGGACTTGTCTCAGGGAAGATGATGAAAGTAAGTAAGAAAGCAAAAAGAAACAGCTAAGGTCCATCCAACTTTTCTGTGACTACCCTATTTCCAAATATACTCGGGCTGGGTTAGCATGATACAAAAATACCAATTGCATGTGTATATACTTTCCCTCTTTTTAATAACACACCTGCTACTTAGTTATGTGACCAATTTCTCCTGACTCAAAAGGAACACACTTAGTTTATAGATTTAAAAAGAAAAGTATTTTACAAGTGGTTGAACAATTTGAGAATCATAAAAACCTATTTGTTCAAAATAACTTGAAAGGTAAACTCTAGCAACTGTTGCCCAACTTTTAAAGAGGTTTTCAGAACACAAATGTCCTTTTACAGGAAGAAAGGTTCAACACCCAGAGGCTGTTTTATACTGGAGTTACTAAGCAAAAGCAAAAGCAGAAAAAGAAGGTCCATCAATACAGTTTTTATCCAACTCAAGGTGAAAGGCACACTGACTTGTGGGGATCTCAACCAACTAGACATTTTATAACTACCTCCCGCAGTCCCTGTTAACACAAGCAACTATTTAGCAATGAATAAATGTATCAAGAAGCTTTCTAAAATACAAAATGGTTAGTCTATAACAAGATAGTATTTGAAACATGTCAACAATGCTCCAACAGTTTCTATATTTAAAAACATTATAAAGAATACATGGAAAGTCAGACCATTTTTTTGTGTCTTAATATAGGTAAACAAGCTCTTGGACTAATTTTTTAAAAATAAATTAAAAATTTGAGTTATATTTTCTAAACAAATTTTAGATATTAAAATACTCATGAATAGATTCCAAAACTATTTTTAAAAGAACAGGTTTATTAGGATAAGGAGAAAAAGGGAGACATCTGAATAGTCACTGGCAGGAAAGAAATATGACTAGAAAGTGAATTAAAACTGTTACTATTTTAAAAACAACTTGTTTTAAGGTAAGAAAAAAAATCAGGCAACTTTGAACAAGAATTTTAAGAAAAATAGATAACATGACTGTTTTCCCATATTACCATGTGCCTCTCTAACAATGCACTAGGCCATTATGACCAAAGGGGAAAAGAAGCAAAGGGGAATTTTACAAAGTTACAGATATCCCCAATATCATCTACAACACTGGGTCAATTCAGATTATGTATGTTTGCTCGCTGACAGGCTAAACCTTTGTTCAAAGGAGAGTTACTCCTAAATAAACAGGAAAAAGAAAGAATAAAAATTTGGTATATTAACTATTATATAAAAGGCTACCTTATAAATCATTCCCTACCGCAGAACTGAAACGTAAAGAACTAAACAGGAAAAAAGTCAATAAAAAGTGACTTGTATCAGCTTGTTGAACATCAAGAGTTTTTCTATTATCTCATGAGATTGTCTTGCTAGTCAGGTACAGCTGGAGTCACTAACCAAAAGCAGGAGGAAAGAGTGGCTCGGGTCACTAACACAGATTTTCGGCAGGGCATGGCCCGTAAGGTTCAGCCTATGAAGTGGCCGGGGCTAGGGATCGCAGTTCGAGTCCCGCCTGGGGCTCGTAGAGAAACCTAGTTTTAAAAAAATAGCTGAGTGTGGTGGCGCGCGCCTGTAATCCGAGCTACCTGGGAAGCTGAGGCTAGGGATTGCTTGAGTCTGTGGCCCCCTGGGCAACGAGAGTCTGCGGTTCCACAGGCAAAAATAGCAAGACCTAGTCTCAAAAAAAAAACCAAAACAACAACAACAACAAAAACTAACACAGATTTTCTACAAATCAATGGGAAAGCCAAGTTTTTGTAGGGGTCTGACTTAACATTCTAGCCATTTTATACCTATACTCACACATTTTTAGCAAAGTACTGCTTTTTTGCCTAGTTTTCCATCTTTCTGAATTTTCCTGCAGGTCCTCTAATTAGGAAAAAAGTTAAAGCAACCTTACCCAATCAACATGAGACAAGAAATACTACAACCACTCTCTTATTTAAAAAAAAAAAAAAAAAAAATCACTAGAACATAACTTCTCTTCTAAAATTTCTGTAATATTATCATATACATTCAGATACTGTTTTTAAAGAAATAAAGTTAACTTATTTTTCATTTTCCTTAAAGTCATAAGTACATCAGAAGATTTTTTTCTTAATTTATTTAATCTTTCCATCTTTCCCACTGCAAGTAAATTCCCGTATTTCTTAATCTATTTTTCAAAGTGGTACTAACAGTTCAAATAGATACCACAATGAAATTTCAGAATTATTCTTATAGTTGCAAAGAAATGAGCTTTCAAAAGAGCAGATGCTCACAGCTCTTTCTATTCAAGGATATACCTCCTCTAGCCTGCTGGAAATGACTGGAAGATTAATTAGAGCAGAAATAAAATGGTGGAGTAGAACTGTACAGGTAGAGACAATCTTATCACCACACACAAGTCTAGTTCCTAGTAGCAAACGGATACTGAATAATGCTTAGATGACATCAAAACCTAAATTATTCTTCCTAATCTATGGCCAACGAAATTCCACTAATGTTTGGTTATCCATCATGCTAGTACAAGAAAATGCTGCATCACATGTAACAAGGAGCTCCCATAATCAGATAATATAAAATAAAAATTTTTTTTCTTTAACTATTAAGAATAAGAAAACAAAATCTAGAAGGGAGAATTGCCCATTATACATTTACCAGAATTCTGGATCCGCCATGTTTTTATAAACTGAGTATCAGGAGGTATCGACTCCCCTTCTCCTATGGTGACATCTTCAACGAAGGACATAGATGGCACACTGATGTTCGGGCTCTCAAAATCATAGTAGGCGCCAATGGCAGCTTGTAGGTTCCTACAAGTAAGAAAAAATGCAAAATACTTCAGTGCTGTCCAGGGCATATATTACCCTGTCAAACAAAAAGAGTATGTTCCTTAAGATTTGTTAAGGAAGGTAAGGCTCATAATATGTAAATACTTTTCAGTCATTGAGTCTCGTTGAGAGTGACAACAGGAGAAACACAACCAGGCCCAACAAATGTATGCATCACTTTCTCCCCAAGTACTCATGTCGAAAAGTAATACCAGCAGCAGCAATAGAAGAAAATCTCCCTCTCATGCAAAAGAACAGTAAGTATGGCTAAGGAAGTAAATTGAAAGAGTGCTTCTCTAAATGGCAATTAAAATTCAAATAAACTCCACTTTTAAAACATTGGAATTTTTTGAGAAAGTAGTGCATGCACATGGTTCAAAAAATTTCATACCATGGAGAAAATCCATCTTCTTTTTCAGGACATGCACACACATACATAAACACACACAGAGAAATATCATTCATATTACTTCTTTAATATCCTTCCAGAATCTCCTTAAAACATACAAGCAAGTGGTATTAGTATACTATACACAATGCTTAGTAGTATGCTTAGTATACTTAGCACAATGCTTTGCTTTACTCCCTTGTACAAAAGGATGACATTTAAATAAATACCATGTGTGAGCAAAGCATGTGCATATATGGAGTAGCAAAAATGTAATCCCCAAAGTTAGACAAATAACTTTGTCTAAAATAACTTTTTTAACAAAGTTAGACAAATAACAAATAACATGAAGACATAGTTCTATGTCAGCATGTAGTGTGTAGCCCCACTGAACAGACACAACTACTCATGTAATTAATCTTTTTTTTTTTGACTAGCCCACTTTTGAGCTTGTTTCCAATCTTTAATTATTCCACAAATAAACTTAAATACACACCAGAGGGATAAGCTCCTATTAGTGATATTGATGGGTCAAAGAATACATATATTTATAATTTTAACAGATGCATTTAAACTTCCATGAATAAAAGTTGGACATCAGTGAATGCTACCACCAAGAATAGCACGAATGCCTATTTCCCCACTGTTTATTAACAGTGGTTCAGATTTTTGTCAAGTCTAATGATCTTGCTGAGGTTTTAACATGGTTTTTCCTTTTTACAAAATGTTTAAATGTCTTTTACATGTTTATGAGTCATTTCTTTTTTGAAGCACCAGTTTGTGAATGTTGGTGTTCTTTTTAGTTATCCATAAGCCCTCTATGTCAAAAGGAACTGTCAAGTGCACAAACCAGAGAGTCCAGCTGAAAAGGATGGGACAGCTTTGTTCATCAGTGCCAGAAACCAAAACCACTTAGGGGGGTGTAAGTAAGCTGTGTTCATTAGAGATCAAAGAAACTGTCGGTAATTATATTTGCTTTTCTTATGGTCTTACTCAAACTGGTGACATCATCCCTAATCCCCACAGCAGACAACACCACAAACTGCATTTTCCTAACCATAATCCAAGCTTAAACCACTGGATCCAGTGGGTTGTTTCTAATAATGCATAACCATAGCATGAAATAAGCTCTGGCAATAAACAACTACTCATTATCAGCAAATACTTTCCTGCTGGAAGTCTACATGCTTCTCCAGGTGTTTGCAGGTGTCAAAAGGAAGGTTGTATTTAGAGCAACTTCCTTAGACTGAGCTTTATGCAATAGAAGCCTGTCATATTAGTCAGTAATGAATGGAATTACACCAGCACCCAAACTCCCTGCCCGTTGGTTGTATGCCAGCTAAAATATCTATGAAATAAAGTTGGATCGGGGGCCAAATGATGCCTATACCTTAATCATTCAATAGGAAGGTTTTCCAGCAACTCCCTTAATCTAGTTGACTGATCTAAAGTGAGGAACGTGTGACTGATCAAAACTGGAGAAGTCCCAACAACAGTCTTAGGAATACGCCCAATCACAGTCTTTCATTTATGGATCAGGGATCAAATGGGAGAGAGAAAAATAGCCCAGTATGCATTTTCTTATTCTGAAAACCTTGTAAAGGCTATGTGTTCACCTTTTTGTAGAGGCTAAATGCTGCATGTCTCCAGCAAGCAACCTACTGAATTATTTTCTATTCACTTGGTTATAAAATATGATTGGGTGGGAAGCAATTATTTGTGCACTCAGGACAACTGCCAATTCTCATGCCCAGCCTGTGTCATATTTCACTCCTGGCTCTGTCTGACAGCAAACTGAACTTCAAGACCACCCAGTAGAAACACTAACAAGCAGAAAAGCAAAGCTAGTCTACTTAGGCAGATCTTACCCCCTCCTCAATTTTTTTTACACATCCTAACTCATCCCACAGACAAGAAAACTGTTTGTTTGGACTTGTATCATACATATCAGTAAGAAAAAGATTAAAAAACACTTATAAAGTTCAAAGTGAAACTGAAAGAAGCAAACTAGAATCCTGGCAGGAAGCTAGAATGTAGGATGACAAAGCAACTTCAATACCTAAATACAGACAGAAGGTAGACTTTAGCCACTGTGCTCTAACCCTTCAGGCAGGCTCACAACTCTAAGTATGGCACATAGTTCCTCAGCACTGGGCCCATTTAGATCACTGTCTCAGTGGGTCCAGCAACAGCAAACTGCCCCAATTCAGTAAAAACAAGCAGACACAGTAGCATGTATTCCTGTTCAAAACAACATGCTCAGCTATTAAAAGTTAAAACAAAATTGTACAGGAAATAGAGCTAGTAGCTACAGCGATATGAAAGGGAGAACACTGACTCAGTTCTCAACCCATCCTGGAAGTTTAAACTTCCAGATTTAAATCTGGTTTTAGATGGTTAAAACACTGTAAAGACGAAAGTGAGGCAGAAAAGACAGACTACGCTAGTGGTGATAATGGTTGTATGACAGTGCAAATACTTAACACCATAAAACTATACACTTAAAATGGTTAAAATGATAAATTTTATATGCCCAAGTTTTGTTTAATTTTATATGCCTGAGCTTTGTTATAAATTTTATATGCTTGAGCTTTGTTTGAAGCTGTCTCCTACCTCTGCAAAAAAGGGCTTAGAAAAAGTGTCTAACACCTATGCCTGTGTGCTCACTGGCAAAACTGAATTTCTGGCATTTTAAACATTGAAGTTAACTTCATCAGCTCAAGGCAGTTTTTTCCTATAGGTGCACAATACAGTTTCCACTGTGCTGATACTAGTAGAACTTGGTGATGTTAATATGTGTTCCCTAAGGAAATGCAATAATGTTCAACTTTCATTTTATAGATAAGTGCACAGACACACTGACAGTTAAGTAACCTGTCTCAAGTTGGACAGTCAATTTTAAGAATTCAGACACATCTATCCAAAGACAGAAAACTTTAACCCAGAATTTTCCAATAATAAGTAATAGTGTAAATATCTGATTTTTTAAAGAACATATCATGGATGCAATAAATGAATTAATCATAACCCCCTCAAGCTGAATTATTAAAGCTGTTTAACTACCTAGTTTTACATATATTCACAAACACAGAACACTTAATTTTGTATTTTGTATACATAAATCAGATTACTAATCTAATTACTAAATATAGTCAGAAACATCACAAGAAAATATGGAGATAGAAAAGTTATGAAAATCGGAATAAGAAGGAATACCAAAAGTCTGATTATTAGCTCAGATTCTCAGGGGAAAAAAACAGGTACTATCTCTTTGTATTCTCCGAACAAGTGAAGAACTCCAAGGAGCTAAATTATTTATAAGAAAAAGAAAACTAGCCATTTTATTTGGGAACAAATCACAATGGGAAATGAGAATGAAGCTATCCAATTAAGTATGAACAACATAATCTTAGGGCTTCAAAATATGCTAATCCCAAACCACTTATCATGAACAATTTCCCCCACCCATGGAGTGCCAATTATAATGCTCCTGATGTCATAAGCCTACCAAGAAGTAGGAAGGCCCTACTATCTCTTAAGTGACTAGAAAAAAAGAGCAGCAAAACAGACATCAGTTCTTATTGGGTCTTTCTAACAACAGGAATCTAACCTGGAATACAAAAAAGGGGGTTAAAAATATATATATATAGATATATATACCTGTGTGACTATTATGAATCTTAAGGCCTCGGGAGCAATTTCATTCAAATAGAATGAAGACTGCAAACAAGAAATAGAAACTGGGTTAAAAAAAAAAAACAATAATTTTATAGCAAAAAATTAAGTCATATACTATATGTGAAGAGAGTAAGAAAAAAGAACTTGTGGAAGATATCACTAAAAGGAGCAACAAAGTTCACACCAAGATTTATCACCTTCTTAGAGCTCCAGAACTCAAAATTGTTTTTTCTTTCTTTTCCTGGTTATCTACTGATCCACTGATTTTATTAATTTTTTGGAACTGGTCCTTCTAATTATCATCAGCAGTAACAATGTTTCCAAATGGAAAGTAAAAAAACATGGAAAGGCAATCAGATGACACTCTTCTAGATTTAACAGGCATACCAACCAAATACAGTATATAGTCCTTAAAGTATGTGGATTTGGGCTCTGTTAAACAACGGGGATAGGTGAGAAAATTTAAGTATAAACAGGACATTTTTTATAACCTAAGAATTTTTGTAAATCATCTTAGGTAATAACAGTATATGGTTATGTAAGAGAATGTCCTTATTTTTGAGAGGCATGTTGAAATATTTAAGGGTGAAGGGTTGTGATGTCTACAGGTTTCAAATGATTCCAAAAAAGTTGAGAAAACAAAACATGGCAAACATGTTAACCATCATTGAACTTCGGTAAGTATAATGGTATGGATGCACACTCTAGGAATTCTTTAAATTTTTCTGTAGGCTCAAAAAGTTTATAATAAAAAGGCCAGGCATGGTGGCTCATGCCTGTAAGCTTCAGCCTCTGAAGCAGCCAGGACTAGGGATAGCGGTTCGAGTCCTGCCTGGGGCCCGTAGTGAGACCTAGTTCCAAAAAAATAGCTGGGCATGGTGGTATGCGCCTGTAATCCCAGCTATCTGGGAAGCGGAGGCTGGGGATTGCTTGAGTCCGTGGTACCCCGGGCAACGAGAGCCTGCAGTTCCACGGGCAAAAATAGCAAGACTTAGTCTCAAAAAAAAAAAAAAAGTTTATAATAAAAAGGCAAAATAAAGCTGGGAATGGTGGCACATGCCTGCAAGTGGCAGCCTAGGAAGAGGCTGGGGCCAGGGGTCACATTTCGAGTCCCGGCAGGGGCCCTTGGCGAGAGCTAGTTCCAAAAAAATATAGCTGGGTGTGGTGGCGCGCGCCTGTAATCCCAGCTACCTGGGAAGCTGAGGCTGGGATTGCTTG